>JAHZNA010002473.1:0-105004 GCA_027743935.1 Sinodicranocentrus sp. ZH6
GAAAAAAAAAATTAAATTCGTCCGCAAAACGTACCTTTTTCCGCAGAATCTACCTTTTTGTCCGCAGGACATTTCGATGCCTTAGAATAATTAGATTACTTGTTTTGGTAATTTAGTTTATAACTTTCCTGCCAGAGAGCTGAAAGCTTTGTAGCTACTCTTGCATGAAATGACTTTCAAATCTTGGATTTTCATAGAGAAAGAAACACATTTTTTTTCTAGAAATTAATATGGAAGTGGAGCATTTCAAAACTCCACCTATCCCTAACAAATAGTGAAACTAAGGAAATCAACTTTATGTATGTTTGAAACGTTTCCATTTTTTTAGTGAAGATAGAGATAGAGCGACTTTAAATCGCGCACGTTCCTCTCAGCTTTATCATCATAATGAATAGGCATAATATCCAGAATAGTTTTTTACTACTGCAGTTTTGTCAAAACTCTGCTCCCACTTATCTCTATACTTTTCTGATAGTACATGATTGATTGCGATCATCGTCTTTTTTAAGGAGGAAAACGTGAAGCATACTGAGTCTCATCGTGGAAAACTCGTAACAGAGCTTTAGATAGTTTGAGTGGAGCAATATAAAAATGGGATTTGCCGAAATATTCAAGATTATCTTTCTGTCGCAAAGTCATACTGACATTCTCATCACGAGTAGCGTATGAATGTTTACGCATACGAAAGGAAATGTTGTCGTTTACAAGTCAATCCTTGAAAGTGCTCAAGCTCATAACAAAATAAAAATCTCATATTTTTTTGCCAAAAACGGAGGCTAAAGGTCTGACATGTCTTTTACTCATTCAACTTTTTTTCTTCTTTAATACCCCCAAAATATTGTGGCCTATATATGTATAATATGGATTTCTCCCGTTTCCTTTTTCAACTTTCAGGATCCCAAAAGCAAGACACAATCTTCGAAAAAAATGCTCAGTAAAAGTAGCTGTCTATTTTCTTCAGAAATTACTTCATGAGTTTTTTCTCCCTATCTTCATGAGGAAAAAGAGTTGCTAGAGCCACGTTTGCGAACGTGCTGAGTATAGAGTGCACGTACGCTACATACGTATAATCATGATGAGCATGTATATTTCCGACGAGCTTTGAGAAGATGATGACGGAGATGGTGGCGACTCATGATGCTTTATTTCAAAACTTTCTTCTACCATTCTAGAATATTTCAGTGGGACCAAGGAGAATTCATGGAAGAAAGTTTTTTTTTCCTTTTTAAGTACGACACAAAAATGTAATGTGCTTAAAATCATGAGTAAAAAGTCCTCTCTGTGCACAACAAGGAGTCAGCTTGAACTTTTTTTATATGAGTGTAAGTTGTTCGTCAATGAAAAATATACAAAGTTTTTTAGTTCATAGTTCAAAACGGCATTATTGCTTTTATTTCATTTATACGATCTTCTCATCCTGTTGTAGTGGATTGGGTTGATGGCTGTGAACTATTCTGCACAAGGGATTCTCTCCACTGGATTCACAAACAACTCAGATAAAATAGAATGCCATGCGGCTGGATTGGTTTGATATCTGTTGTTATTAAATAGGCCACCTTCTCTCTCTTTCTATTTTCTAAAAAGTGATATAAATCCAACCCTGGCTAGAATGTAACTTTAATGGATCAAGTTAGTCGACTCTCTCCATTTGTAAAATATTCACTTATTACAAACTCTCGTCCTTAATTCCAAAGTGGGCATTTGTATTATGAACCATAAACTCATATATCATGTAAAGCCTTGAGCCAACTTAATGCATTATTAGCACGTAGGAAGACAGAAGGACAGAGAGTGAGAGAGGATGAGAGAGCGATCAATAGTTGAACATTGACAAAACCGTCTCTTCATGGTATAGATAAATTCCATCGGTTTTTGAACTTTGGGCTTGGAAAGAACAGCACATTGGTCCTTGGAGAAGATAAGCAATAACGGTCGCTTCATCTTAATCCTGAAAGATAGTAGTGTAGTAGACAGCAACAGCTCTCTTTATTTACTTCTCGTCAAACCACCAAAACTTTCTCATCGCAGTGGAGCAGTTGTATTAGGAGCACGAGCGATTAAAAAGATACAATAAATAATGAAATGAAAATTTTCCCCACCCTCTTGAGCATCCATGTGTGTATATCCTTTATCAGATCTGTGGAGATGGGAGGGAAAACAAGAAAGACAACAATCCTATTAAGAGAAAGATTTCCGTCTACCTGAAGCCTAGAGAAAATTTCGCTGCAAATATACACAGCTGAATACATCCTTTCGGTTAGCACTGTCGCAAAATGGCGTAGTATGGCTTAATATTGTTATGGAATATGAAATGAAACTTTTCAAAAATTCCAAATCGAAACGTAAAGTGAGGAAGACGGCGAGCTGCTGGTGCTGTTTACAGGAATAGAAATGGAAAATGTTTATCTGCAACGTTAACATAAATGTACACACAAAATAGAGCGTGTTTTGTCCCTACTTTCTCCAGTTCTTCCTGCTGATATAGTCTCTCGCTCTCTCCAAGGTTTTCAAAGCTCTGAATTTCAGGACAAACCGCATGAATAAATATGGGAGAATTATTAAATCTATTTCATGTCCCCTGCAGTGCAAGGAAACATCGACGGAAGCAAACGAGTACCATAGCAAAATACAAAAGCGTGTCTACATTTTTTTAGATGAACAAAATTCTACGAGCTCAATAATAATTCTAGGTAAAGTACACCTACCATGCTACTTCTGTGAATAATATGTTGCCATTATGCATACCTCCATTTCCTACTGTTGTGTATTCACAGCACAAGTTACTTTTCTTCTCTCTTTCTCTTTCTAACTCTCTATATTATGCATATGGATGTTTTACAGAATTATCAATTTATATGTATGAAATCCATATCTCCATGAATTTCAAAGCGAAGCTATACACACACTTCGTCTTTGCAAAGAAATGGGAAAGAAATTCGAATAAAAATGTGAAACGAGCTGTTTATCCATATATGATGCATGGATACATGTTTGCCATAGATGTTCCCACCAGCTAATGACTCACATTCAGACAATTGGTCTAGTTTGCTAGCAAGCACAACCATATTAAGAATGTAGGAGGAACACAAGAAAAAAAGGTTTATATTCAGAAAATACAGATAACCCACACCAATCAAGCTTGACTACTCCTTATAAATTAATGCAATGTGAGAATTGATTGCGCATAAGTAAGTAGCACCTTATGGGGAGAGAGAGAGCATACCTACCTTAAAAAAGTTAGCTGTATAAGAGGAAAAGAAGGAGAGACAAGGAAAAATACATTGTGGGTGGCGTCTCTCTTTTTTCAGCTCTGTAAAATCCCATTGCTATCTAAAAGTATCACTTTTAATGCAAATATGAGCAAAGCATAGGTTGAACCAGGCATTGATTCTCCAGCATAATATATAATATGTAATCTGCACTCAAACCGAGTATCTGCTGAGAGTGATACTTTTGAGAGTAGGTAGGAGCTGTAATTTTTCAACATATTGCAATGTATGTTTGAGGCTTATGTTTTATCCACATCTTCGTCAACTTTCTAGCAAGCCCAGAGTCAGCTTCATAACTCTTTCCAGTTTTTCCCTTGGATTTTCCCATTCGACGATGAAATTGAAGTAGTTAACAAAATATACACAAAGAATTTCCAGCCCAGCCCACTTGGAGCGTTGAGAAATTGGCTGAAAACATGATGGGAATTGTCTCCTTTAAAATTCATATAATGTGCTCCTCGTGTAATGCTACATGATCACCTAAAATATTATTTTATTTGTAAACAGAGCCATTACGCACGCAGCAGTGGTTCCACTAAGTTGTGGCATGGTTGAAACCAGAAAGAGAGAGAGAGAGAGAGAGAAACGAGAAAGAAAAAAATTCATGTTTTCACTCTTGTCATAATATGACATAATCATATTGGTGAAGCTGAAATGTGTGTATAACGTGTGTATAATAATATTATATTAGAAAAGTTATCAAGAAGAAAGTAATACACATGGTGGAGGGAAGAAAGCAAGCAAACTATGTGTAATAATGAGTAGGAGGTTGTGTGTGTGGTGACTGGCTCATTTGTTTTGCCATAATGCCCAGCCCATGTTATGTTGTTGCTTAAAAGGGACCCGAATTATTCATACAAGCTTAATGTACATAACGATGACGAGAACGATGAAAAGGAACAGAAATGTTAGAAACTAAACACACCCGTTTCTCTCAGCCTTTCTCTTCCAAGAGAAAAGGAACGGTTTTGTTGTATAAGGAAAACGGGGGAATGGCTAAAATGCTTTTTCCAACTTTGACGTATCATCATGCATATACGAGTGTATTCTGACAGAGGTATTCATTCATACATCTATAAAATAACTATCTTTCGTTGAAAATATCCATTATTAGTATTCTTGTAGTACATGCACATGTGTGTGTGCATTCCAGACTCAGATCATACACATGCTTTTTATACATATACTTCAAAAGTCTTTCTTACTCTGAAGTTGGTACAATCATTTATTATCTTGTTCTGTTGTTCTCCTCCATGCTCCATCCTATGTGGTTGCTGATAAGTTGATTATGATTGCACGTAATTAAGTATGTAGGTGGTGGTAGGAAAGTGAGAGAAAATTGTGAATACATGAATCCCTGTATGAATTACGGAGAACACTCATCCTCTGCCTTGGAGGTGGTGAAGGTGTGTAGAAAGCGCAACAACGGAATACATATTAAAACATTGAAGAGGAACAAAAACAGGGCAAAGGTTCTCATTTGATATGAAGCTTACACACTCATACACGACGACGACGACGATGTAATTCCATTTCCTTGCTATTATATCGATACACAACATGAACATGAATTTTAACATCATTCATTCAGCCATATGATGCTAATAGAGGAAATGTGTTTATCTCTTAGCTTGACTGTGACTGTGGACTAGAGTGAAAAAAATAGACAAAGTCGGCTGCACACACACAGAGAGAAGGAATAAAAAGCGGTTTTCAGCATCCTCCTCCTCCATGGTTTGCACATTTATGAACAAGGTGCTTGCTTTTTTCCAAGTATAAATTTTGCTAGATTTTTTTCTTCTCCTTTACTTTTTTTACAGCTCGATCCTCATGTTACTTCTCAAGAGAGATAGTTGAAAGGTAAGTGTTGTAGTGTGCTTGAAGTGGTGCGAAAGCACACTTGTACCAGGGCACAGTGGGACCTCGTGTTTGCACATATTAAATCCATGCATATTGATGCGACACAAGGAAAGCATCATATGGATATAAATGTATGCTTTTTATTATATATACATCCCATTTTTATAACAAGCCACTTTGTCATGTCATCCGCAATGCATGAGATTTTTTCATTTAATGTCTCCTCTCTTGATTATTAGTTAAATATATGTCTACAGCGACTTTACCACTTTATCCTGCACCTGAGGAGATGTTGCTAATTTCATAATTTGATATTTGTAATGCAAAATTTAAAAATCTCATTAACCGCTTAATAAGGAAACGTGAGAGTGGAAAGTATATGGTGATGATGTCAGCATTACGTAGAAGTAGTGAAAATCCGTGACATGTATTTTTCGGATAGAGGGACGCCTTTTTCCTGGAAAGCGTACGCATGAAGAGAGATGGGTTCATTGAGTGCGTGCTGTGATTCCATTCCAAACATTCTTGCAACTTGCCTGTGTTTGTAACATTGTGAATTGCAATATATAAAGTGGAGAGCACACGGGGAGTTGTAAAAGAGCGAGCGAGTGGTGTTGTGGTACGCTATGGGAACACTGTACATGTTACAATTTACAAAGGCTTCAAGCACTTGATTTACGTTTACGTGAGGTTTTGATCCACTAGTCGCAAAGGGAAATACAAAGTAGGAGATTGTGTATATCTTTCTCTGAGAAAGGGGGTGAACACATATATATGTGATTTAATGTGAGCCTGCTTCAAATGCCATGTTCCAAGAAATTGATTTAATTCCATTATCATACCTCGCCTCCTCTCAAGTCACCCAAGGAAAGATTGCTGCTACTACTACTATAACTTGATTTTGCTCATGAACACGTCAAAAAGTGGAAAATCAAATGAGGTGACTCACTCTCCTTGTCAATACTTTTCCAAGAATGCAAAAAATATATATGTGTGTGCAAGTCAAACTGGAGTTTTTTCTCTTTTTTCTCTTCATAATGTCAAAGAAGAAGAAAGGGAACAAACTTGCTCAATAATAAATCCGTAAATGTGTATATTTTTGTTTCTTCTGTTCATATTGTTTCTCATCGCTGACGTATTTTTAATGCTGGAAGTAAAACCAATAATGGTATAGACTGTTCTAAATTTTTTCCCCAAAAACCAATGAAATACACAAGGAACGGAGTAAAAAATGTTTGAGAAATTTGGAACGGAGGAGAAAATGCGAAAATGCACATATATATGTACAGTCACATACACTCTCTTTCTCACACTTGAGCTCAATCTCAAAGCTGTTTGTTTATCAGAGCCAATAAGTTACTCAATATTGCTCAACTTCTGAAAAAAAAGTTGTTCTCTATCTAAAATAGAGAGGAAATAAGGGAAAAGGAGAAAAAAGAAACCATAAAGCGACTCGATTTATTTTGCCGTTTTATCATCATTATCATCATCATACCTGAGCTTATAGTGCGATTCCAGAATAATCGAGCTTCATGTGAAACATTTTTTTCTGTTATTTCCCCTTTTTAGATGAAATCCTTTCAAATGGAGGACATTATACAAGTTTCTATGAAATATGAATATTTCTCACATTTTACTATGCACATTATGAGCAATATTGGTATAGCAGAGGGTGTCTTGTGCGCCATTGTATCTGCTCATCTAAATTCACAACAACTACCTTGTTTCCCTACCTCTAATACGGTAAAGTGAAGTCAAAGTGTTGAAATAATAAAAATGCCTGCATGCACACACACACACACACAGAGAGAGAGAGAGAGAGAGAAACATATTATTCGGCTGCTGCATATATGCATGTGTTCTTCGAAGAATGTATTGAAGAGGCAACTTCACAATTGGATTGGAGAGTCGATGTGAAATCAGTCAATAATAATGAGAACATGAAGAAAAACTGAGAGGCGGAGATTGTTCATCAGAAGGGAATTCAAGTTGAGTCGAAGGGGGAAAATCGATAAGGAAGATATTTTGATATGGACTGGACTTGGTGCTGTTGCTGCACCGCGACCGCTTCTATACTAACCAATAAAGAAGAAAGAGTTTTCATAGAGAAAAGAGCGAGAGAGAGAGAGAGAGACAGAGAGCAAGTGAAACGGACAGAATTTTTTGGTGCCAGTGCCACCACCATGGGAAGCTCCTCACTCTGTAACTCACTCAACTCTAGCTTTACTCTGAAGCTTTACCACAACTACTCAAAATCCAGGAAAACCTTTGCCTTCCCTTGATCGTATGATTTCTTTTTTCCCTAATATATTTCAAGCTTTTCCTCAACTCTCAAACTCTCAGTCAGTCAGTTTGAGAAAGCAGAGGGAAACATTGTACGCTCTGGCTCTTTCCTTCCAGCGAAAACTTCAGCCAGCTAGCGCCAATACCGGAGAAGACAAGACGGTACACACGTCCACATTCACATACACACTGACAAGGTTACACTTTCCATAAAGGTTCCAACAAACTAAACTCTTGGAGTAGCCCTTGCCTTGTATGCATGTACAAAAGTCATTTATTGGAAAGCTTGCATACTCGGCTTTCGTGGAATAAGCCTTTTCACTCCTATACCTATATAAAATACGAGCAACGTGTTCTAAGCTTATCTGATGCCCATCGTTTAACTTGAATTATACGCACTTATTATTGAAGATAAATAGATCCTTGGAAGCTCGGCACGTTGTTGAGCAGTCACAAACACCACTCCTTCACTAGACTGCTTTCCTTTCGAAATGGGGCTCGCAAGACAGGAAGGAATGCAAATTTTTGAAATGACTTTCTGGTCGAGTCCTCTTCAAAAGCTATTAAAAATTGTACATTTCCCACTCATATTTGTTTTTGAATGGTTGTCCAAACTTATAACTACTCCACCTTGGGATAACACAAATTATAAGACTCGGAGAAAACACCACCTTCATCATAACTTTCCTATAATACTCATCCTTTCATTCTCCACCTTGCCCCACTCCATGTCGTACAAGATGCTGAATTTTCATAATGGGATTTCACGGCAATACCAAAAATCATCCCAGTATCACAAGAGGGTTTTCTTCGCTCGGCCAAAAGGAACATTATATTCAATAGCTTCTCTCATTCTTTTCAATCAGCCAATATGCTTTTCCTATAAAAATGAAAATTATATGACCATTTCGTCCTGTTTCATGTTTAGATTACTTTCCGAGTTCATGAAAGGTACATTCCTTCCTTTTTCACAAGAGCTGATGGGCTGGCTTTCTTTCTCATCTAACTCTCCACAAACTTCTTCCCCTGCTACTTTCCAACGTCGTCAGCCAAACAAAACTCCTCCGTTCAACTCGACTCTAATAATAATAATAATAATAATAATAATAATATTACTCGGATATACATCATTTTTCCATGGAAGATGAGACTCGCTAAAGGAGAAGTAAAAGTAAAAGTGATGTGAAATACTGTCAAGTTTTTCCATCTTCTCTTGATGCAAACATACACACACACTCTTACACACTACAAGGGAAAGCAATACTCTAGGAAAATATTATCTATAATTGTATATGGCATATATACATACTACATGCCTTGTCATACTTTACCAAGAAACACAGATATACTATCACACAAGCATTTTTATAAGCCCATAGAATACATATATTTATATCAAGACTTGATTATACTCTATAAAGAACTCTCCAATACGTTATCCCTTTCCATAGATATATTTTTCAAGTTATTCACACTTTTTCTGTTGATATTCCGCGGACTTTCCTCCTTTCACTTTTGCTGTTGACACTCTAAATACTCTCCTTATTTATTTGTGAGGTAATCGTGGCTATTCATGGAACTCCTCTTATATGTACATCTCTTGTCTGGCCATTATTACTAGAACAGTAATATGATGATAATGAAAGTAATGGTGGGAATACATTGTGAATTCGAAAAAGAGCGTCAGCAGCAGAAACTCAACGAATGTGTTGGAGCCCTCTCACATATAACTTGGAGTGTACGTTTATTTTTTCAGAGAAAAGGAGAGAGAGAGAGAGAGAGAGAGAGAGAGAGAGAGAAAGAAAGAGGAGAAAAAAAGTTATATAAATGCAAGCTTATAGTTTTCTTGTTCGATCTAGCGTCAACATCAGGAGGGCAGAAACTTCTCGAATATTGATAAAAGTAATAACAAATACAACAGGGGAAATCCTCAGTCACACTCGAATCAACTCTTGGGAAGAGTCCTCTCGCCACGATACGATATCTAGAAAAGAAAAAAATTGGAAGGAGAAGCGGCTGCAGATAGGAAAAAAGAAAAGGAAGAAAAAACTGGATGAGAATATTTTGACGTCTGATCATCGAAACAGAGAGATGGTTAGGCTGTACATCCCTCGCCAATCTTTGAATCTGCTCATGTATGAAAATTCATAATAGGAGAAGAAGAAAAAGATGCTATGGATAATTAAAAAGAAAAATCTTTCCCTATCTGAAAGGAACTTAACCTGGATTTTATTCTTTCCCATTTTTATTATGACCCTTATACTCCTCTCCTTTTAAATTTTCCGGATTGACAACGAAAAAAGAAGAAGGGGAAAACCACAAAGCAATAATAAAAGTAGCCAGTGGACAATAATATATTTTCCAAGTAGCGCAGGGTATGTTGCCTCCCTCTGATTTCTAGGAGAATTGAGAAAATCCCCATTGTTGGGTATAATTTCAAGTAAATAAAATCTCAACGACGATGTGGAACTTGTCGGTCTTGTTTTTCAATGTGCCATTCCACCCCTTTTCCTCATATTTTCCCATCGCTAAACCAACATCTGTGCATCATATTTGAGATAATTAAAGTGCTGTGATACTCATCACTTTCAGAGTGACATTGTGCAGTGAGGCTTCAGTAATGTGATGAGTGAGCATGCCAGTTCACTCTTTCAACCAGCTATTGACATGAAAACAATGTGTATGAGGAAAAATGCAATATATGATTTTTTCCTGAGGAAGTGAACGAGGAGTAATAAATGTGTGGAAAGTGGGAGAAGAAAGAGGAAACCCTTTTTCATACTCCCACATGCTTAATATTAAAGGGATTAAAGTCGCTCGTGTAAGAGTCTACCCACCTTATACGCTCCGCTGTGCTCCTTCCTTCCTTACACATACGAACTCACTCACTCCTCCTCATTTACCCTTTCTCTCTCTCTCTCTCTCTGAATTTCCTAAATCCTGGAATAATATAAAATATTGTTTGCTACACTTTTTGTCTCTTTGTGAGTTTTCCAAATGTACGTCACAATCATCATATGTGTAACTCAATATGAGGAAGGAATGGGAACCTCAGTAAACAAATTATATTTCTGTAGAAATGGATGAATGAATGGGAACTATTTTCCACTTACATTATTCAGTTGAAATTTCCCAGGTAAAACGCTCTTGTGCTCGCTGTCAACCGGATATCATTTAATTGTAGAAATGTGAATGCCTGGTTTCCCTTCATCAGTTTAAAAATCTAAAGCAATTTGTGTAATGATTCATGACCAACTATGCAGAGGATTTTGGGGCCAATTCCAAAGTACAATTGTTCAGGCTTAGTCACAAAATGAAACACAAAGGAGACTAGAGAAAGCTTCTGCAACTCGCATGTTCACATAAGAGAGCATATACCATGCATGTTCACATATATATGGTATGGCAACAAGAGAATGATTATTGGGCAACCTGAGTCGTTGGGGAAATGGTTCTTCGAAAAGCAAAGTTAGTTATGTTATAACATAGCCCCCAAAACGAAAAGTGTTTCGCTATGCGAGAAGAGACAATTCCCGATAATATTCGTTACATGAGCTCAATATGAATCAAAATTATTACTTCATGCTACAAGACTCAATCATGGAAAATGTACAAGTACAAAATATATATTTCCTCGGAATTGGACTAGTCAGACTGTGTTATTTGGATTGGAGGCAGCATTTAATACCATGAAAGTGGGGATTTAATGATGTATGACAAATCGATACAAGAAGCTAACATGAAAGGTCAAATAGGGAATGGACACAGGATCAAGTATCAAATGAGAGAAATACCCAGGTAAATTAAATCTGAGCGGTGTGTTTGTCCGCTTACCTAGGAATCATATAGGACATTCCAAATCATCATCGTCATTAAGCTGTAAGTTCTCAAATTATAACTACTATATAGGAGCAAAGATTAATACAGCTGAACATCGTGTCCATATCTGAGATTAGTTTTTTATCTTTCTTTCTTTCTCTATCTCCTCAAATCCAACTGAGACTGGAGTATAATATTGGATTTTTGTAATATATATATACCTAGGGATATAGTGGGTGAAGGATTTTGACAAAGTTGATATCAAGTATGTATGTTGTAACCATTAAATAATTGCGTTCAACCTGAAAGTTAGGTTGGGAAGGAGGTAGAACTCCCAATTTTTTTCAGAAATCTCGTTTCCCAGGATTAATAATTAATTTGTAGGTGACTTTTACCCACTCCCGTCTGTCACTCAGCTTGTGGGAATGAAGTTGTGTAATAGTCATGGTTGTATGAATATTTTCTAAAATTTAGTTCAGAAATGAATGAAAAATGTGACATAGACAGCCGTGACAATATACCTAATTTCGATTTAGGCATAGTGCACCTTGCACAACTGATATCTTATTACTTATGTAATAGTCTCTGCATAAAAAAAACTTTAGGAGGTAAATGAGCTTTACAAACAAAAGTAGCCCTACTACAGATAAGCATGTTCACAATGGCGACTTTTTTTTATCTCATTTAAAAAAATCTCTCCACCAAAATGTCTCAACAAAAAAAGTCCGATAGCGATAGATTGCAAGAAAGGGAAAGCAACTCAATAAGCTCCTTTTTTCAAAGAGAGTTCACCCTTTCACAGTCAACTCACTTGCATACTTTCACAGTTGGCCGTTTTTATAGATATTTTTCTCTCAAATATCTCCCGACAAGAAAAAAGGAGAGCTAGCCATAGTTTATATCAAAGTAGTAAGGAAGCAGCAAATTCTGAAAGTTTATTAAAATGGCCCTTTTCCAAAAGTCTTAGTAAAATCAGACAAAGAAGTAGGAAAAATGCTTTTTACTACGAGATCACAAGTAGTGTGGTTAAATAGTTTTAGCTGTGTAGCCACCACCAGCCACACATCCATATGCATATGCACAGTGTTCGAGAGACGCCAATAAAAACGAAGCAGCTCTGTATGTAAGTAATGGGTTTCGTATCAAAGGTTCAATCGCAATCTACTATATAATGAAGGTAAAACTACCTACGGAGAAAAGTGCAATGCAAAGACGTATAATATTTTTTCTCTCTCTTTTAACATCTAGAAAAAAAGTAACGTCAAACGCATAAGAAAGACTGTATTATTACTTTGACGAAAGTATAAGTAGGTCTACTCACACACACCACACAACTAATGTTACTCCGCTATCACTACAATATTAAGAGTGGTTACGGACATGGTTTGTTATTTATATCAAATATATATCTATATCTATAGGGATAATGCTCGTTTCGTGGAAATACATGTACATTTTTTTCCACCAACTTTTCATCTCCTGTGGATGAGGATACAGAGCAATAGAGGTTTTTCCTTTTTTTCTGGATAGGAGACCTAACTTGGATTTTTTCTCTCGTACACTACTTATTCCCTCCTTGTGGATGGCTGTTGTTGACGATGAAAAAAGTAGCCGACCAACTATTGCTCATTTCAACTTTTTTTTTGCTCTTCCTTCACTTTACTTTCCAACTTTAACTTTCTAACTTGTCGTCATCTCCTCTGTCTTGAAATATAGGAGCTGACTGCACAAAAATTGTAGTTTCTAATTTATATAAGAGAAGAAAAAAAACAAATTGGAGCTCTAACGAAGAAGGATAGAAGTAGGGTGTAAAAGAAGAGGGAAATGAGAGAGATATATTATGTGTATAGGAATATAGAGAAAATTGGATACTCTGTGTGTGTTGTGCTCCCTTTAGGAAAAAAAATACTTGAGATGGATAGATACATAGGTATGTGTATGCATGTATATTCCTTTCGATATATAAAAATGCTCTTGGTGAAATGGATATTTTCTTTTGTGATAGAGTAAAGAAGGTAGATGTGCGGTGTGTGGACTGACAAAAGATGCATGTCTCATTATAGCATCAACTCTCTATATATATATACCTATATATTCTTGATAACCTATGAATGTATAACATGCATGTTTTTTTTCTGCTTTCACTCACTCTCTCTTTGGATGTATGTACATTCGTCAAATTGTGCATCCATCCTACACTTGGAACTCTCTGACAATGAGGAAGTAGCAGAAGGAGAAGTAAGACAAGGGGAAAAAATCTAGTCTCTTCTTGTCTCTCACTTTTCAACACTGCATACTGCATCTTTCTTTTTACCTTTAAGAAAGACCGGCAAGCAACAAAAAGGCAGATGAAAAAAGTAGGGAAAGCTTATGGGGTATATGAGTTTTTTACTAAATACTTCCGCACACACATATGCACATTCTTTGTAATCTTGGACTAGTCTCACTTTCCATTCATTTATGAATATATGTAGAGCTCCATAATATGTGTAAGGTATTTTTTCTCGGCTATTGTGTAATTTTAGCTTGTCAGAAGAGGAAGAAGAGGAGAACACGAGACATTCCTTGTAGTTGTAGTGGATGTGTAGAAAATCTATGGGAAACTACTTATGTGAAGTTGACTTGTTCCCAGGTCGACCATGAGCTTGCTATTTTATATGTTATCATCGTTTAGTAAAAGGAGATAGGCCGCTTTGGTAGGATTGTGCCGTTGGGAAGTAGGTAAATCTTTTTCACTTTCATCAACCAGCTTTTCTACCTATCAAAGTGGAAGGAGGGATGCATCCGGATGGTGAGATGGTTTTATTTTTCAGATGAATATTATAATTTTGTTGTTGAAATTGTAATTTTCCACTAGAAGAGGATTTTTTCCTCCCTCTTATTGAAATAATTTCGTTTCAATGGAATTTTCAATCACGTTTCATACACAAATTATTCCACGCGCAATTACATTAGGTAATAGGATTGTTGTGGTATTAGTTGAACTATAGAGCTGAAGGTTTTTTTGAGAGAAGGAGTAGTTGCAGAAAATTGAATATTTTTTTATTCATGCCAGAGAAAGAACTGATTGAAAAATTTGATGTATGTATGTATGAATCATATAGTTATGAGAAAATTAGAGAGAAGAGGCTGAAATAAATGTTTTCGTCTGAAATATACTTTTGATGATTGAACATTTCTCTACACCGCAATCACCATCCTTCCTGTTGGTGAATGGGAGTTGAACAATATATGATTATTATAGGGGAGAATTCATAATCAGATAAGTTGTCGAATGTATAGATGTGAAATATTATTAATATATGAAAGGATATCCATTTTTGTGCAACTCTCATAAAGCTGGAGGGAAGAAAGTGACCATCTTTTAATGTCATATATTATAAATGTATGTGTATGGGAGAAGTTTTTGTGGCAAGAGTGGAGTTGTAGAACGTGCACAAAAGGCAGAGCAGAGAGAGAGAGAGAGAGGAGATATAGACGAAGCAAGGTCTGACTTTGATACGTTTAGCCATAAATTACATGCATGAAAGTCATTTTGCGTTGAAACAAGGAGGAATAATCAATGGGCTGTGGCGGTATGGTGCTAGTGCAGTGTTGTTGAAGTCATCTCTATCAGTAAGAAGAGTTGGCTATATGTATGTGTACTCCCTAAGTTGGAAAAGCTTGTCTCCCCAGCTCCTTACTCTTGTGTGCCTCTCATTCCCAGTGTGATTGTGAATTTGGTCTGGACAGAAAATTTTTGGGAGGGTTAGAACAGCACAAGTGAAACTCCATCTGAGCGGGAGTGAAGCATTAAAAGAGAGCTCTAACAGAACATAAATTTTAGGGAAACTGTAGAAATTAGAAAGTTTGGCCAGTTTTGGGATGAGATGAAATAAAATGAGATGAGCAAAGTGGAGAAACGCTCTTCCTATTACCACCACACTATGTCTCCCAACTTGTTCCACACTTTTGCTCATTCCCTGAAAGCTGTGAGTGCTCTCTTCTACTTTGTATATAATAAGGAAAATTTGAAGCAAGTAGTGAAGGAAGAAGTGGGAGAGGGGAGAACGACCATTGCTCTGTTCGTTTTCATAATAGCACTGCTATCCAATCGCTAGTAATCAGCAATCAAAACAAGTCTACGCTGTCTCTCATATTCGTTTAAGCAGTCACTTGCAAACTCAAAATGGTCCTGGTATTTATGACCTGCTATATATATATATATATATATATTTATGTATTTATGCATATACTTACGTATATCTCCAACAAAGTTATAAAGAATACATACATTATATTATGTTTGTCCATGTAGGTTTCTCTCTGGAACGAGGACATTCTTTGAACGAGCGAGTTGTCGAATGCATAATTTTAGCTCACGTAAATATCTACTCTTCAGCAGCTTATACGTACGTATCTCGCAAGTTAAAAGGATGTGAGAGGGTGTACCAAGGATTTAATGGAGTTTTCAAATTATACTTTCAACTATTACGTCAAAATATGAAAAACAAACATGAAGCCTTGCTTGGTTGTATAATGAGAGGAGAGAAATTCAGAGGAAAGAGGCAACCAACCAGAGTGGATGTTTGTTGGTGGATGCAAAATCAGTGTCAGAAACTTGAAGCTTTTAGTACCCACACTTTTCCCCGTATTATAAGACGATTTTCAAGTCAAAGTCATGCCAGCATTAAAATGTGGAATGCGAATTTCAACTATTTCACTCAGCTCAGGACTTTAGCCAAGAAAGGCTTATAAGAGCGGAGGAAAAGACGCATATTATGAGTTGAGAGAATGAATAATGAGCAGGAGAGAAAGAGAGAGAGAAGGAGAGAGGTAAAAGAGGACATTCATCGTGTGATGGCTCATGTGCAAGTTTACAGGATGTGTGAGATATAAAAGAGGAAGTACGTAATTCATTGTCGGAGAGTAAACCCAGGCCATAGACTATAATCCTTTATAGCCATGTGTATGAAATCTACGAAAGGGGAAAATTTACTATTAAACCTTTCAAAAGTTGGATAAACATACAGAAATTTCATATTATCCATATTATCGTAATCTGCATACATATTTATGCAAACTCTACTACATGGCCACTAACTGCTTGCTAACTTCTACTCCTATAGTCGCCATTAGTTTTCTCTCTAGCGATGGATGGGTGCATACTCGTATTTCCACTTTTTAATCATTACCCTGCACGCTTACATCAGTCTGCTTTACTACCTCTTCCCTTTCCATATGTGTTGTAAATGGGAATATGTAAAACCAACGAATTTCTACCCATCAACCAAAATATTTTATCCGAGCCAGGCGTCCATATTCATAAATTGGTTATTAGTTCAGCTGGATTATCATTATACTCGGGGATATTGCTCCATTTTCACTTTAGACTTTGCTAAGCAAATTCATTGCGGGATGACTTTGACGCATACAAAAAAACTTCATATCTCCGCTTTCCTGTGTAAAAGAGAGTGAAAAATATGCTGGCTAAAAAAACTCACCCACCAACATCACACAACAAATCCACTATCATAATACAACTAGCTCTTTTCATTCAGCGGCTCCACAAAAACACACAAAAAACTGGAGAAACCATTTAGGGTAAAAGTAGAATTTGAGTTGACAACCACCACACACAAGGGAGTAAAATGAAAGAGAGAAAGAGAGCACTCCTCCATGTTATCATCCAAGCTTATCGTTATCATCATATCACAATTAAACACCAGTTTTCCTTCCCTACTACACATTCACGTGCTCGTGTGTGACTCTGTGTAAAGTCTTATATACGAGGCTCGCATTAATGGATTAGACTTGTACTTTGTTTTAAATATTTACAATTTTATATCCACCTTTTACACGAAGAGGAGGAGAGCGAGATGGAAGTTAAAGCGTCATTTACACTCTTAGCCAACTTCGTGCATTATAATGTGAACGCTCATGCAAATTACGCTTTTCTCTTTGCCTACTTGAGCCAACCACATGGATGTGTGTGTTTGTGTGTTTCCCTCTCCTCCAAGTTTGCTCTATATAGCGTCATCATCATCATATCAGTTTGGTGATTCATAGAGATGGTTTAAGAGAGAGAGAGAGGGAAAGTAATTCTTATATAGCTTACTTTACAGCTTTCCCAACAACTTCAATAAATATGAAAGTTTACATGGATGTGTATAATATCAACAATAATGTTTGATGCTTTTGCTCATCCATTTCCTTCATGTTCACTGGTTTGGGTGAACATGAGATGACTTTCTCTATCGGCTAAATGCTTATGTTATACTCGTGTTGTAGCCGGTTGGCTGCAAAGTCTAAATGATTTTTAGAGGAAGAAGAAGGAACAAGAAGAAGAAGCCTGCATGCAACAGAATTGCTTTATGAGTGCTTTTCTAACATTAAAGCAAGAGATTCTGCTCCTTTCTTTATGTACAATACAAGTTATGTGGTATGGATGGAGGGAAGTGCACATTGTCAGTTTTTGTGTGGGCACGGTATATTCAGCTGTGGATGTGGGGGTGCATTTAAGAATGAATTTTATACTCATCTCCTGTGTGTATGTGACTCCGTCTTCCCGTCATTGTTCATACTCCGCCTGTTGTCATTTTCTTTGCAAATTTAGCACTAAAAACCTTTTTAATGTATGCTCTTTCTACTCAACAAATGGTAGCGGCTGGTGAGCTTTTGAGACTTGGTGAAGAAGATATTAGACAAGGCTGGAGCACTGTATTGAGTTACTATTTGCCATATATCATGTCCATATTCCTTGCCGTGTGATGCGATCACTTTTTCCAGGCTCGATTGAAAGGATTACAATTTTGGAAAGAATTCGCCCTCTCAGACTTTCTCTCCATTTCCATTTACGATGAGAGTGCTTTACTTTAAAACTTGGGGAAATATCGAATTGAATAGGTATCTTTGACAGAGATGGAGAGAAAATTGAATGATATTTAAATTGGATCACTTCCCAACCAGACTTCGACATCAAAACATATGTTACTTTACTCAAGAACTCTTTTGCAAATAGACCAAGCTTTTAATTCAATTCAATATCCAATTCCTCCATTTTAATGAGCTTTGTAAAATTACTCAATACTCAAAGACGCAAAGAGTGAATTCGTTGAACAGGAAATACAAACAACGTAAAAGATTGATTACAACTTGGATCATGACAGATATGAGAGCATTCAAAGGTTCAATGGTCGTGGTTTGTGTGTGGGTATGATTTGCGTATTCGATATTAATAAGAGACACATATTATATATTGTTAAAAAAAGATATAGAGCATTGACCCGATTGAGAGATTATTATTGTGCGCATAATATATTCAAACAAAACTGACATTAGAATGCCAAACGTGATATTGGTAAAATGCTCACTGCTTTTGCATGCACGACTGAAATGGAGTGTGGTAGACGTCCAGCATTTTTCCCTTTCTCCTCATATGAAGAAGGTGAAAGGAAAATAAATACTTGTGTATCTGAAATTGTGTACAAGAGCTTTGCATTTTTAGCCACATTTCCTTTTCCACTGATTACATACAACCCATTTTAGGATTTCCCTCGCATCAAGAATACCACCAAGCAGTTGCGAGACAGAAGCCCTACAATTTATTTTGTGAGAGACAATGAAAACAACGACTCTGTTCATTTGTAAAGTTGCTTTTTCATCGGAATGAGTTTGGGAATTGGAGGTATAACGAAAAATTCTTAGTTGCACTCCTATGACTTCCTGTTTTTCATTTCACCTGGGAATGCACCATAACTCTATTACTTTTCAATTTAGATTCGGTGATAATGGAATTTCAAAGGCTTTCTCAATCGATAAAAGGTACTCTTTCTTTCCCTCCTTCCCTTTCGACTAGTCTAGTTTGTCACAAGGAAACGAGTTTCGAATTGGAAAATTAGCATTTGCTTTGCTTTCTCAAAAGGGAAAATGCAAAATGCAGGATGATAAGTTCAATTTTCACCGAATTGAGAAAGCTCCGGATATTACAGCCTAAAATAGAAAAAGGATTATTTCTTCCCTCAAGTGGAGAAGCCAAAAGAGAGTATGTATTCTACACCCACACACACAACTTTTGTCTTTTGTGTCTTCCTGTTCTTATAGAAAAAAATTACGTCTTTCATATCCCCCTGTTCTTCCTGCATTCCACGAAGGTATGACGACAATGACGACAAGAGGACATTTTTCGTCTCTACTTTTTGAGCATCATCATCACCTCCACCATCCTATACTATATTTCTAATCGAATAAACCGAAAAGGAAGATGAGGAAAGATTTTCAGAAAAGTTCTAAAATGATGATCTACGACATCCTCTCCTCTTCCATAATAACATACGGCCAAGTAATGAAAAAACAGAGGTTGATTCTCATCACATATATAATAATACCCAAAGCACGACTTACTCTCCTCGCACACAAAGCAATATCCACACACAGAGAGGTAAAAATGTTACGTCCAGAAAATGAAAGATGCTGTAGAAGTCGTTGTGCTTGTCGTCGGTAGAAAAGAAAAGAATTGACCGACTCTTTTCTTTTTCCCTCTTTCTCTGTATATGTGTCTCTCTCTGTGAGAGAAGTTTGTTAAAATAAAGGATCTGTTTTTACTGTTGACTTGTAAAGAGTGATAATATATCCACTTCTAATAATAACACTCATAATAATAACGCTACAGCATCACTTTTTCTTGGAAAAAAGAAGAAGAAAGCACCATAGCCCATCAAACTCCTTCCAGTTATTCCTTCTTGGATAAATATTAGTGGAAAGGGATCCTCTCTCTACTTTTCTTTCGTTGTTGGGTAATAAGTTCATAATATATATAAAGCCATGAACACGTTCCCATTTATGTACAAAACTAATGTCCAGCAAGTGGAGAAAAAGGGAGTTGAAATGAGACGACACGGAGTGAGAGAGAGGAGGAGACTCTAAGGAGGAGGTCGAGAATGGCGAGAAGGAAATGAGAAAGATGACAAAAATTGAGGAAACCCAACTTTCTGTGCATGCATCTATAAATGACTTATCTTTATATATGAAATGTGTAGCATTTTACTCAACTTAGCAGAGAGAGAGAGAGACTGGACTGAAAGAGAGAGAGAGAGAGAGAAAAAAAAAGTTTTATAGGGAAAGGCTTTTATTTCTATAAAGGAGAAAAATATTTTATATCAAATATAGCGGTATCATCAGTATTGGAAAGGTTTACCCATATTTTTTCTACACTACATATTAGTCCTGTGGTGTAAAGCTTATATTCCAGTCGAATGTCGAGTGGACCATGTTTCTTCTTTTTTCTCTCTCTCTCTCTCTTCTTTTCTCTCTTTCTTCTCTACACAGAGTGAGTGTTAAGCTATACTGCTGTGCTGAAACGAGCTATCCTTTTTTCTCTCTTAAAACCTTCGATAGCACATCAAGCTAAAGAGAATGAGGGAGTGAGTGAAAGAGGGAGATACATAGGTGGGTAGTCTAACTCTCAATATAAAATACGTATGAAAGTAATAGGACTTTTTTTGTGCTCATAAGAGAAGAAGTAACTGCGTCTGAAATATAAAAATGTTTGCTGTCCAACTCATAAGTAGAGAAAAAAGAAACGATCATCATCATCATTCCCGTCGTCGTCGTCGTCATCATCGTGGACTCCTCAAGAAATAGCTAAAACTGAAGTTTGATGTATGATTATAAGAAAAGAGAAAAAAAGGTTTTCGTTTTTCTCTCTTCTCAAGCTTCTACTCTTTATGTGCATATCTCATTGTGGCATTACCATTTGCACTAATACCCGTCTTTTCCCCTGTTTTACTTTCACTAACGACTTGCCCAATGAGAAAGAATACAAGTTTTCTCTCTCTTCTTCTTCGTCTTCTTCTTCAACTATAGCCGTATACAATTTATAGCAATGTGGACACTACATGGTAGACTGATAGATCAAAAATCTGTGGTAAAGTGGAAGGAGCCGAGCTTTAGGCTGCTTATAGCTTTTATTCTTTTTTCAGTTGCTTACTCTCCATCTTAAAAAAAGTGTCCTTCACCCAACAAGATGTAATAATGGTGACCGCCGCTTTAGTAATATTCTTTACAAGAGGTTGTGTATACATGTATGAGAGCATATACCTTTATTTCAATTCTGGTCATCATCGTCCTCCGATTTCCCAAAGACTTGAGAAGAAGAAAGACACCGAGAGGAAGAAAGAGACAGAGCAAGAGGAGAAAAAAGGACAGCGAGGGAAAAGAAAGGAGACAAGCAAAACAGTAGATTTTTTTTTGGAAATAAATGCTTATTAAGAAAGGAGCAAGATGAGATATGAGAGAAAAAAAGAGTGAACTAAGCAGGAAAGAAAACAGTGTAGTTTTTTTGTTGAGAAAGAGGACTAGAAATGATCTAAGAAAACGGGAGGAGGAAAAAGGCAGAATCAAAAATAATACGTGAGCTTTATTCTCTTCTCCCACTCTGTATGTCCAATTATACAAGAGGAAAACGTATCACATTCTCATCGTACAATTTCAAAGTTATGTGTGTAAGAGAGAGAGAGAGAGAGAAAGAGAGTTAACAAAAAGGAGGAAAAAGTGGACGGGCATTGGAGATATTGATCGACTCAAGAAATATTGCCCTTTATTTTTCATATCTATATATAAAGATGGATGCATGATATACTTATATATTATTATGATACATAGTTGATGCGTGTACTAATACTAATACTAATATAGTATAGTTGTCTACATGATATAATGTGAGTGTGTGTGTGTGTGTGTGTGTGTGGTGCATATTATAAGTTTCTTTTTTTCTGTATGAAATCCACTTTACAGTGTGTATTATGACAACGGTACCCCAAACATGTATTTATTATGCTGTTGTATTTGTGTGGAACCGTGTGGCAGCCTGAGAGAGAAAGAAAGAGCTGAGGATACTCGGCAACTTTTCTCTTCATCCGATGATGTTGTATATTGCTTGTATATACTTAAGCAAGCACTAATAGCGTTTTTTTCTTCTATTGTTAACTTAACTTTTCTTCTATTCTTATATATAAAGAAAAAGTGATGGGGGTATAGGCTGGTGTGGTAAAAAAAACTCGGTGGAAAAACTGAAAGAGAACGTTATGAGTATAATGTAGTAATATCCCCCTTCATCGTTTACTCCACTTGCTCATTTTTTCCATTGGATTTTTTTTCTCAAGTTAATGAAAATTACTCCTGTCCATTGCATTCTCAGGAAGTGGAAGAAGACGGAGGAAAAGGAGGAGGAAAAAGCTAAAGCAGGGTGAACCAAGTAGACAACAGAGAGCTGTGGTCGGTGGAGAGAAACGAGTATAATATTATTCTAAGCAAGCCAACCATCGCATTTTCTTTAGCCAACTCTTAAGTCTCATCATGATTTGAGAAGAAAATGTATCAAACTCAGGGAAAAATAATAATAGTAATAATGGATATGTTTCTTTTTAATAAGTTCAACCTTATTGGGATCCATCGGGAGCAGGTAGGGTTTTTTCTTTCGATTCTCGATAATAATAGCACTCTAGGAAAACTACTAACTGAACCACTTCAATGTGGATTTATTAATGATGAGGACATGCTTTTTTCTCTATTCCTTGTGGTTCATTAACGTTAAGAGAATTATAGTAAATTCAGCAGGAATGATGATGCCGATGAAAGTTGTTTTTCGGCTTGAGTGATATGATCAATGGCGATATTATGCTTGTTTTTGATACGCTTTAAAGAGGAGCTTTGTCTTTTTTGAAAGCCGAAATGTGTCTTTTGGAAAATGTGAGCAAGTCATACAAGTTTTGAATGGGAAGAATCGTGTTTTTGTCGACATACTAATTATAATTTTGACATGCTTGAATATGAAAAGGAAAATTTAAAAATAGATCTTCAAGTCTTTTGTCAATTTCCTTTGGAATAGAAGAGCTAACCCGATTGTTATAGGGATTCCACGTGGAAGACGTCATTTGTCGGAGCAAACAGATTACGTACAAAAGGGTATTACAAGAATAGAAAATGAGGTTTGGAGATGTGATATTTACAAATTTAATATTTTGTTATTGCTTTCCTCTTCAAATTGGCTTACAGGATGTGGTGAGGATAAGTTATGAAAAAGCTATACACTCTATTTTTCTTGATGTATCCTTTTCTGGGATTTTGTCTCTCTGATATTTCCAATTTCATGGGATGTGTATGTGTGGCTATGAGTTTAAGCTAATTTAATAGGTTATATTAACAACACAATTTTCTTCGCTTACCTCTCTCCTCCTTTGGTTTATTTCTGGGTTTGTGTATATTTGCTAGGGAGGCTGTTGGTAAAAGGGAAACTTGGATTGGGAACATGCTCCTCTCATAATTCCATTTGCAGTGCTTCTCTTCCACTGTGGAACAGATAAGGTTTTATTATTGAGTAAACAGAGAACTAATGGAACACCAACAGACGTTCGCTATATCATTCATCTGAAAGATTAAGAAAAGAAAAATCATCAGGGAAAATAGAAATCTCAGAGAGCTCTGATCAAATTATACTGCCAAAATTTTTGTCTTCCTCCTTTTCCACGGAAATATGGAATATCGAAGATTGGCTTCTGCTCAATTGTGTGCCTTCTCCATCCATCTCTCTCTCTCTCTCTCTCGCTCTTCTTCCTTTTTCTATGATGATAAGGATTAGCCAAAAAAAATGGAAGAAGAAGCAACAACACAAGAAGAAAGTGTACAGAGGGAAGAAGAAAAAATAGTTTTGGTAAACTAGGTCTTTTGCTCAAAAGGGTTTCTCGGGAAATTATATATAAAGAAAATAAGATTTTGTACACAGTTATATAACCGAATCAGAGAGGCAAATATTACCTACGGAAACAAACTCAGCTATTTTTCCTCTTAAATGTGCTTTCCTCTCTTTTTCGAGATGTGCAATATGTGCAAACCTGGGAATGTATGGATTTACCCACATATATAAATATACATATAACTTATCCCACAAACTTAGCAATGTTTCTGGCATGGATTCCATAATATGAAAGAAATAACGTGACATTATAATATACGTGGAACGTAGAAAGTACAAAAATACAAAAACTAGTGTGGTGGTCGGCTCCGCTATGGAGTGAAGATTGCTCAAGGGATTTTTTTCCTTAATAGCAAACACATAATAGAAAACATGTGCACATAAGTTATAAAAGTTTATGTTGAAGCATGTAAGAAAACTGATTTTTTTGTTCTTCTGTTTTTAGTCTTTCTCAGTAAGAAAGAGAGAGAGAGAGAGACTGAGTGTGCTGAAAGTTTTTATGATTTTTACGGAATAACCTGGAGAAACATGTGCACACCTTTTGGCTTGTTGGATATCTAAAGAATTATTAAAAGCATAATGCAACGTTACGAAATAATCATAAAGATTTGTGAACAATGTCTGCAAACTTATAAACTTTGTTGGGGTCATAGATCAAATACATAGACTCTTTTTATTTAAAAAAAAGCGCAACCTGCAAGCATTTTGCTCCAGCTTTATAGGTAAACATTTCCCCGAATAAAATGCAAGATTCAGAGAGGACTTTGTATTCAAAGGGATACACAATGTTCTTCTCGAGCATTTTAATAACAATATAAATTCTTTCTCCTTTCCAGATTGGAGAAGGGAAGAAGGCAAGGTGGGAAAATCAGTTACTCAAATAAATATGAACCGTTCTGATACACACTTGACTCCATACAGTCAGGGTGTGTATCTTTCACCAAAATTGGGGGTAACTCTCCAGGAAAATAATGTAATACCGGAGGTGGTTTCGAGATAGAGTGCATAATCTATGAATATGCTAGAATCCTCTCTCAGCCTGTCCATGTGCAAATTATGTAGGCATGCATGACTGTGAAACTTCAAGAGAGGAAATAATAGAGGGAAAGTGAGAAGGAAAAAAAATGTGCCAAGCGGGTGAAAGCTGGTCATAATAACATTACTTGTAAAACGAGTAGTCTCCAGTTTCTCTTTATATTCATATAGGGACATATTAGACAAAGATGCTCGCGTGTACGGAAAACTACTAAACACTTTTAAAGCTCAAGCATATCCACACACACACACATGAGCATATATCTGGTTTATATATTTGTGTACCAAGATGATATAAAAAAGGGCAAGAAGCCACTTTTCTCACTTCTCAACTCCATCTGTTTCACATTGAAATTTATGTTTTCTCCCTTTTTTCCTTGTTCTTTTTTCTTTCTCCATTTTTTTCATACAAGTTCCGCCTCTTTTCATTCACTCATTCAGAATAGTTTTTTTTGCAGCTTATTTTTTGAAAAAAAACTCTACTACTTCTCTTCTTTTGACTTGAGAACGTACTCGAGTTAAAAAATTTGTGCATACATCAAACGGTTTTTTTCTTCTTTTGAGAGCATTCCCGGCACTTTTCCACAAGGCATGGCTTTATCGGGAGAGGTGTTAAATAACAACATTACCACTCCAAATGGCTGAAAGAATATGAGCTAAATGGAACATTGTATGTAAATCTCCATTCAACAACAAACACACCAATCTTCTAGCATCATCTACATCATCCAGGGAATTTCTCTTGCCTGTGGAGTTTTTTTATAAATAGGATTGCATCCATGTTTAAGAAGGAGAGGGTGAAGATGCTCGCCTTTTCTTTTTCTTACCACGGGCACAATCTGTGTGTGACCCTTTGGGATTTCATAGGTGTGCTCTGAGATAATGAATGGGTATAAGTGAGTGAGTTGTTTAGTGTGCCTTATGCCCAGAGCATTCTACTAAAGTTGGTTATTAATTTAGGATGAAAGCTGTAATAAAATCCTTGCAAGTTTTCATAGTTTTCTCAAAGGCAGACTCCAAGTTTATATGTTTTTGGTAGAATACAAAAGTTGTAAATATTAAGAAAAGCGGAAAGGACCAAAAGACAAGATCCGATTAGGCCTTTGCATTTTCTTAGACAATGGATATAAGTTAGTGGATATAAAGTTGGCTTGAGGATTTTTTACAATTGCTCTCTTGAAAATGGGCAATTTTACGGTTAACGATTATCAAGAATATTTTAATAAACAAGCCACATCTCAAAAATTTACGATTATAAGCATGGTGAAAATTGAGGACAGGTGAAAGGCAAACCTCACCCTTTTTTCTGGGAGGATTTATTGAGCAAAATAAAAAGCATGACAAGCTCAAATCAAAGGATTTTGAAAATGCGGAAATAACTCTGACTCTTTGTTCGGGAAGCATGAAGGATTATCATTTGTCATTTGATTATACAGCACACACGAAGAATGCTCGCTCAAATGAGGCACGTAAAGCTCAATCCAAACAATTCTTGTAGCAGTTGAGCAAATGAGTCTGATTTTGATTATAAACTTCCCTGTCAGAAAATTCCAAATAGGGAAGAAGAAAAGAATGAAAAAAAAGTTGTAGCCCGTAATAATCGGAGGCACATTTTATAGATGTATATAAATCCATTTTTTTCCCCAGAAAAGGAAAAAAATCCTTTCACGTGAAAACCGTTACTATTTGGATATTTCCCCCTTATTTTCGATTTTTTACTTTTTATATTTTTTTTTCAATAACACGAACCAAGTGCTCCACTAACAAGAAACTTTACTGAGCTTGCTATAAACAAGGAGAAAAAAGCTTCGAATTACTGATAAAGCTTTCGTTTTGGCCAACTGGTTGTCGTGTGTCTGGAACAAGCCCTTGAATACTAATAAAAGAAATAATAAACGAGCTTTCAGCTCTCCCAGAAAGGCATACAAAGTTAAACTGTAAAAAAAAGGATAAAAAGAACTAATCTGTTGGAAAAGGTTGTTTTTATCTCTCCGTAAATTTGGAATGCTTGGTTTCAATGTGGAAGGACAAGACCTAGTATAAATTTTCATTTTTGTCAAAAAAATGGATTTCTTGTGCAAATCTAACATGCACTTTTACAAGCTTATTTTCAATAGAAAACTCTCTAGTAATCATCAAGAAGAGACCTTTTGAAAATGGGCACGTGTTTCCTGGCAGATAATAATAATAATAATAATTAAATGACTGAAAACGGCGCCCCCGACTAGGGTCATTATGCCGACTCAGTTGTGTCCGAAGACACATGTCCTAATAGTACATAGGAATTTTTCCTATATCGTTAATAAACAGGCTAAACAGCATACATGACAGACAACCCCCTTGCACAATGGATCGAGTTGTACTTATGGTTTTTGACGTTTGTCCGTTATGTTCCACATACTGCTCCCTATTTAGGAGATACGAAGAAAACCAGCCAGTGTCAATGTTATAATGTTTAAGTTTAGTTCCATAAATGTGGAAAATCCATGGAGGGTCCCTGGAGCAAGCTCAAAAATTTACTACATCTATTGAACAATTGGAAAGCAAGTGTTCATTCTAAAATCCAATGAAATGGATTGACGGTCAAGTTAAAGGAAGAAAAAGGGTCGTTTTCTATGGTTTGGATCTTTTTTCACAAAAAAAGTGTATTACCCAAATGAGGAAATACACTCGACAGACACCTTCTCATGAAATTTTGAGAAGAGTTAAAAGCACACAAGAGCTGTATACATGTATATCTAGTGTACTATGTAGTCATTCATGCATTATATTATTTGGAATCAAATCATCTTAACTATCCCTCAACACACATGCTTCCACAGCTCTCAAAGTGCTCCCCATTTAAATAAAAGTTTTTCTCTCCCCAAAAAAAAGTTGCAATGCAGTGCCCTGGATTAATTTACAGTGGCACGAGAGGAAAAAAAGAGAAAAAAAATAACAGAAAGAAGTATCGCCCAACACACCATACATCTTTTATCCATCGTCCCCAACAGTTTTTTCCCCAAAAATGGAGAAAAAAATACTCTAAATACGCCTGAAGGAGAAGTACTACCATGGACGTGCGTCAAAATTGCTACATTTTTTTCCCTCTAACCTCATTTATCGACAGGATGAGAATTATATTGAGAATCTCTTTCGGAGTGAAGTGCAATCAGAGAGACAGGGTGAGCTCTTACTGTGCCAGTCTCTGTAATACTTTGTAAGTGTGTGTGTGTCTGTCTGTATGTGGGTTTATGAATATTATATATATTTTATTATAGAAAATAGCCATCTTTTCCATTTGTTTCCATTCCACTTGCAGGGAACTCTCATTCAAAATGATTTTTACTTGAGTTAACGAGTTCCCTAATACAAAAGTTGATCAGGAGAGGAAAAGAAGGGAAAAAATCTGTTGGTTATGTTTTTGATGTGTGGACCACATTTATGCATATCATATTCGAGGAAATATGTATGCATGTATGCATAAAAACTTGGAGCTCTTGTCTACTCCCAATATAACAATTGCGACTGACTTTTCTCTCATTTTTTCCACAATTCTCCACACTCTGTGAGATGGAGAGTGGACGTCTGCTTGGATCAGAAAAATAATAACAATGCAAGTGAGAGAGAGAGAGAAAAAAAAAACTTGACAAAAATCCTACCCTTGTTTGTCAAGTACATTTATAGATGAGCGGAAATGTTGAGAAGACCTTTGAAAATGCTCATTCGCTACAAAAAAAATCATAGATTCTACGTGATTTACTTAAACCATGCATGAGAACATTTTTCATTTTCCCTCAGCTTATTCATATTTTCATAGTTAGTTAGCATATTTGAATGAAAATCCTCTGAAAAAACCTCATGGCAGATGTTCATTGATAGAGTTTTTCACAAAATGTGTAATTCTCTTATATCCATTGAAAGACTTTGGGTTTTGGGTAATTTTCCCTGGTTTCATTGTATCCATTCAAAATTAACATTTTAATGCAATCAGAAAAAAAACTCTTTTTTTCCAGAAAAAAACAATAATTTGACTAGTGACATTTTTCTCCTCTGAATTCAACTCTTCGTTTATATTTGATTCCGAGACGTAATAGTTAACTTTGCATAACCATTCATTTGTCGTTGATTACAGAGAATAGTGTCATGCAATCTTAATGCGTATCTGTCAAACCCCTGAACCTTTATAATTCATCATATAAAGAAAAAAACTCACTGTTTGACTCATTAAGAAAAAGAGAGGACCATTGGTCGTTTTCTTTTTTATAGCAGGGAACATCCCCTCCTTCCTTGAGAATTCTCAAGTGAGTTTGCTACCACGTAATCAGGGCGCTGTATGAAACTCTTACGAGTCACGGGTGCTTCATCACTGTTTCCGTAATGTAAATTAAAGGACGAACTGGAGACATTTAATTACCATCTTTTTTGTCCATTTGAGAAAATCGTAGAGTTGATGATTTCCGTTGTGATGGTTTTTTTTCTTGATTTTTTTTGTGTTTGTTTGTTATGTCCTTTTAGCCTTTTAGCTTAGTAAAATATCTATGAGGACGATGGAATTGTATGAAAGAGTCATTAACTACGTCCATTTTTATGACTTGGAAGCCAATTAATGAAGCATTGTTACGTGTGTAGTATAAAGTGTGTGTTTGTGTGTGGGAATATGCCAACGATCCAAGATGTTTCCGCATGGTACGACTTGAAAAATAATAAGGTTATATATATGTGGGTATATGGATACGGAACCTTGTCATGTGAAGCAGATAAAGCTGAGAGTCTAGACGTAAATACACTTAATTAAAATTATACATCACTTCAAAGGGGCTAGATGGAAAATGCAAAGGATGATTATGGGTGTGGAGTGCGATTTAATCGATACTACACAGTTCCTCTCTCCCTCTCTTTAATATTCTTAATGAGTGAAATTCTATCGGAAGTTTTAGAGGTTACTCTACGCTTCTGTGAAACAAGGGAACAACGAGATAGAGGTTGCAGCTCATGTGCGCACTTGTATACAGCCTCGTGGCTTCTGCTAATTTTTAAACAACGATAAAACAATCAACATTGACAATCCGCCCTGGTCCTGGATAACACGTGTGGAGTTGGGCATTCATGCATGAGCTTAATGTATATAAAAATGCTAGAGTACACATGTAACCAGGTAAGGTTTACCGCATGGAATGGAAAGGGAACACTTGGTAAATGTTCAGATGGACATGTGTGTCCACATGTATTTTTTTCTCAAGATTTTTTTTCAGCTAAAGTTAAAAGTTAAAGTTGTTTGATTCCATGAGAAACTTTAAAGTTTTGTATTTATTTAAAGTGCTCCTTCTCAACTTGCCCCGATGCCAGTTCCACAGTTTCATGTTCCGATGCTCATGTTTATAAAGGGGCATTTGAAGAGGGAAGCATATAATATATTCAATTTGTGTAGATATTTATGCCAACTGCTAAGACATTGAGTAAACAAGTAAAAAAACGTTATTCTATTATTGTATCTACAAATTAGCGGATGCCCAAGCTTACTTAACTTTAGAGGAGAGTCGAATTTAATGCATAGATATCCATTTCAAACATATTCCAGCACTCTTGCGCAGCCTGCAATTACCTCTGAACTATGAACGTCTGTTTGAAACAAATTAAAGAATTTAGCTACACACTGGTGGATAGGATGGTGTGACAAAACTTCATTTGTTACAATACCGACACATAAAAACAACAGGGTTACAAAATCATATTGCGAAAGGTATTCCCTCCAGTGGCAACAACATGGTTACAACAAAGGCTTCCTTCTTTAATCCAATGTTGTTCCGTTGTTCTCAGTTGGCCTGCGAATAAATCTTGTAAATGAATGACGCAAAAAAGCTCACCGCATATACAACTCACTTTCATCTTTTCTAAAATCTAATATCACGCATTCACACCCTTTACAGAAAATACTCCCAGTTTTCCTCCTATCTACTCAAAGAGCATATAATATATTTCTGTATTTTGTAATGGATGACAGGAATCCCGTATTTTGATTAATTTTTACCTTTTCCTCCGAAACGCTGTGAACATGGAAGAGGATATATATTTTAGGACGTTAGCCTATAGAATGACAATTTTCTTGCCTAACTGTTGTTGAACATTCACTCAAAATAATATCTTTCATCATGCCATTCAAAACAAGAGGAAAATGGAAATATGTGAACTTCTCCCAATATCTATGCTGCTCTAGCCCTATTTGAATATTGGAGTGCAAGGAGAAGCAATATTGCACAAGTGAACATAGTGCATGACATGTAATTTTATCATGATAGCTGTCCTCGATGGGCTATCCTAATGTAACGAATTTGTTAGTCAACTTGGTTAATTATAGTGGAAAAACGTTGGCGAGTTGTAAATTGCAGACATGCATATCCCATCAACGACTCGAAATTCCGTTCGTTGTCCTCTTCCAACTTGATTTGAGCAGAAAGTTGCGCTCCCTTTTAATATCTTTTATTCGCTACGACCCCATACCACCTCCATCCTTCTTTTTGTGTGTGTGTTTGTGTTTGCGTTGAGCACAGTTTTGAAATCAACAAGACGGAAAGACTATAATAGCTCTCGTAAATGGAAGCAATCAGCAATCAAAACTAAAACTGAGAAAATTGAGAAATTAATCAAATGAGTACATTTCATTATATGATATGTTGTCGAAATCGATGGTAGGAGCCTTGGGAATAGGTAGTTTTCAGAGAAAGATAGCTGGGAACATGGCCATATATCAAGTACATACCAACTTTTACTGGAGAGACGAGGATGTAATATACTTTTATAGCAACATATTAATCTACCGCTTACCCTGTATATGGCATGAAAGGGGCTTGAGGAAATTTCCTAGAAGTAATAATACTCAATGAAATGACCAAGCGTTGACATTGTTGATGATTCCAGAGAGTCATATCGCCTATAAAAATACACTTGTTTCAACACACTCCCAAACCATTTCCACACACAGAGATCTGACTGTGTGCTCCAGTACGTAATATGACGTAATATTCCGTATATGGAAATGACTAAATGACGCATGGAACTCATGTAATGACAAACGTGGATAAATTTCGATTCCGACTAAGCCAAACATATCATGTATTTTTTTCCTTTTGGAATATTTTAATGGGACCGGTGTCCACCAGTACTAAGCAAACACACTTACCTTTGTTGCTACAGTAAAGAACAATGAGGCTAAGGATAATGATTTATCATTAACAAGTCTACAATTTTGATCGGAGGATGGCGTCATAACCAAACGGCATGAATGGATAAATAAATACTGGAACGTATTTTAAAATGATATTGAATATAATGATAAATCTTGCTCTCATATTTAAATAGCAGGAGAGAGAATATTGGGCTGTCTTGAACTAACCAGAGTTCGTTGTTACAATTCTCCTTTTTATTCCGGTTGAGAAGAACATTAAGAATACAAGAGAATTTAGGCATATTACTTGATTTTCCTTTGAAGCATACAGCATACGAAAATTTTTCCTAATTCGCCTTCCTTTCAAAGCGACTGTTTACTCATGGCATTGTCCTGTCCAGCTTTTTCTCGTATTCAGCTAGTAAATATAATGAGGAAAGTAGGGAGGAAAAATGAAAATCTTAAATATCTGTTGGATGCGCGGCTCGTGCTTAACTTTATTTTTCATTATGTATTCTTCCATGCCCTAACCTAATATTATGAGGGGAACGAAAAGTTTTGGGGAAATTTAGAGAGAGAAAATTCACAAAAGGCTTATGAATATTATTCAAAATTACCAATTCTCCTAGGCATAAGCTGCTCTTTATTCCCATTTTCACAGAAAAAGTAACCAGATTTTGGGAAAAAAGTGTGTATGTGTATTTGACCATGCATGATGATATAAACTTTCAATATGAAAAATATGGCCAAGCAGGCAGACGCTCAGACAAGGGATAAGCTTTCCCTTTTCCTCGTATTCGTGTGCCCCTGGTCTTCTGCCGTTTTATTTACTGAAATTGTCGAAACGAATCGAGGTTAAAAGATGAAAACACAAAAGGTTTCCTTTATTGAAACGAAAAACGTAAAATAGATCAAATTTGAACGGATTTTAGGGGATCAGAAAAGGGTTTTTCCAGAAAGGGGGAAAATGTAAAAACAAATTTTGACAAAAAAAATACCATTTTCTTCCCTTCTTCCCTCATCTCAAACTGGAAATTGTGTATGCTTGAATATGAACGTGAAATATAATGGCATAAAGTTCATTACAAAATGAGCACAAATGCCAAAGCGAAAGGGTGGCTGGCCAAAAAATCAATAAAGCTCTTTTGTGATTTTTTGATACAAAACTTACCACATTTAAAGAGTAAAGTGTACACACGAGACTGTGTAGGATCGGCATCCAGATTTATATCCATATATTATCTATATTACATCGAAAAATCTATAATATTATACATGTTGGGAAAAATACAATTTATATACGTCACAGAAGAGCAATGAAAGGAGCCTGGTCGAAAAAAAAAGTTGCGGTGGTTTTTAGATTATACACCAATGTTATACCTTTTGTCCCTCTTCTCATGGCACAAAACTAATGCCAAAGGACATCCATAATGTATACAAGTGTATGTAAAAATAAAGCATGGGCTCGCAACCACTGACATGCTGTCCTTTGATTTTCAACCTAATTAATGCATTTTTAAGAGGAATCACAAATGCACAAAAGTTGGTTATGTTATGATTTATTCGTGAGGAAACAATCCACTCCAGCCTGCCTTTACTTGTTTCTCAAATTCTCTCACCATTTTCCAGCGAAAATAGGCTGTTATACTTTGTATTCAGCTCCACACTACTGTCCACGTTCATGTGGTTTTCATCATACTCAAATAGCGATATTCTTAGAAACTCTTTATAGTTTTACAATGAGTCACACTTTCAACGTGTGACCCTTGACCGTGAGTAATGATTTTCTGTCCAAAGAGAAGTTGAAGTCTGCGACATGGAGGGAAATGATTGTGCAACTTTTTCACAAAAAACATGCTTTAATGGTGGGATAAGTGTAATATGAAAATCTTCCAAAATGCTTGTTTTTCTGTTTACAGGAAACCGTAAAGTCCATTAAGAGAATTTGATACGTAGGCATTTACATTTCTATCACAAATATGGATTGTTTTCTATTCCTGTTGAATGTATGAATGTGAACATCTCTTTCACGAGTTTTTGATATGTCCCTGTCTTGGAGTTTCAAGGCAATTTAGGAGGAAATGGAGATCGACCTTCATGTGACACTTTTTTTCTGGAATGAATGATAGATCATGAAATGAATACGAATGTTTATCCGACATGGATATATTATAGAGGGTGGGGGAAATGTAGAAAGAGAAAAATAAAATTAAGCAATTTCTCTGTAAAAAAAACCTGGTCGTCGTCCTTTTGGCTGTGTTGCAATAATATTTATACATGCTTTCTTCCTCCCTCAGATCTAGGGCGACGTTGGACTTGCGTTATGCGCAGTGTAAAAAGCTATTATTAATACGAGGCTCATGATTCGATGATTTGATGTGATTCTTAATGCAAAACTTGGGACAGCTAGTAGCAACGAGAGAGAGGAATGTTCAGAAATATACAGAGTTTAGTCATGGTTTTGTCATAATCAAGTAGTGGTCATGAGTTCTATACGACAAGAATGTTCATACCTAGATATATTTTTCTCTCTCCGTTTTTGGGTCATTTTTTAGCTTCAACCAGGTGGTCATCGTCATGAAAAAGGAAATTGAATGTCGCCAAAAAAAATTTCTCATATCAGACATGAATATAAAAGAAGAAAATGATATACGTTCAAGTATAAAAAGTTTTCCATCGTCCCTATATGTTTTCTTTTGAACGAAAAAATTCCATTTTTTTGTTTTCTTTTTGAAAACACGCAAAGCATCACTCTAGCCTAATCCAGTGTTTAAGAAACGGAAACTTCCCATCTCACCCTGTTTTGTCTTATATCTCACATGTAAGTGCCACCATGCATGTCTGCAGACACAAATACGATGTTGAAGTCTTGTGGAGTTTTCATTTAGGAAAAATGTAAAAGTGGGAGAAAAACCAGAGGAGGAAAGAAGAGAGAGAGAGAGAGAGAGAAAGAGAAAGAAAAAAAATACTTTTTTTCAATTGCCACATAGTACATCAACGGTAGTGACGCTGACAAATCCCATGCCATTTTTCTGTCTGTCGTATTGAGACGAGCTTTGGAACTCTTGAGCGACCATTTTCTACCGAAACAAACTGCCTGTTCAATTTCTCCCCAGTTCTATATATTTTTTTTTTCTTCTTCTTCTCTTTCTCTTCTTGTAGAGTTTCTTTCTGTATAGCCATGGTCTAAGAGTCATCTTCTGGATTGTGAAAAAAAAGTTTTCATGAATGTTTTAGCAATGACTCAGATTGCCCGAATTCACATCTTTTTCCATTTGAGTAGTATATCCAGAGTGGATCGCAGTGGACAGCATAAATTACACGGTGTATTAAGCTTTTCTAATTCAGCTGATGCTTCGTCATTGTCCAGTTACGGAGATAGGGTGCTCTTTCTCTCTCTCTTTTGCTCCTGTCGTAACATAATGATTCTCAGACTGTGGTATGCATAATGTATGCCATTTGATATGGAAAGACGGTCAAAGTCTCCTTTCAACGACAATTTTTAACGAAAAGCAGTAATTTCGAATGGGGTTGTGGTGCCAGGGAGGCTCCAGCCCTCGTGTTCCTTTTTGTATGAGTGATGGTGATGAATTATGAAAAAACTGGTTGTGCATTTTATATCTGTAGAAAATTATATGAGAGGGAGTCGTGTAAACATGAAACGATTCCGAGAGCAATAAACCCGATAAACAAGGTTGTAACGAGGAGAGGAGTTTGAGAAGGAAAAATGGTGCAAAGTGGTCAAGTAGCGATGTGTAGAGAGATACGACTGTAAAGGAAATGAATAATTAAAGCATGAATTATAAAATAGGTATCGACATTGAACAACTGGACTTTATTGAAAATTTTGGTTTTAGGCGACTCTCGCTATTTCTCACAAAATCTGCGGCGGCAGTTAATGTACTACAAAGTGATTCAAGAATATATTTAATTACTAATTTTGATAGTGGTAGCATCAATCATCCCTGAAGAAATCAGATAGAGATCCGAAGGGAAGGCCACTTGAAACAGCTCTTGGCCACAACAACTTAATACCCTTCGGAAATCTCTAACCGTTTCATATAAATATTTATTATATAACAGACTTCGTTTCATCGGAAAAAATTCTTGCGCCATCGCATCACTTTTTCTATTTATATAACATTTATGTTCATAATCATAATCATACTTAAATACCTACAACAATGAAGGAACTATATATGCGGTGCCTATCATCATCATCATCATCATCTTCTTCTTCGTCTGTGAATGTATATTAGACTCGTATATATATGTATATCTTGTTATAAATACAGCTTCTTATACACGTACAACATCATTTCTTCCAGCATAGTAGTTTATAGTTTTTTTAGACAATCATATCTTACCACACTAGAATTACTAGTAATACCATAAATTTCCAACCGTTTTTTTCTCATAGGACACGATACAACAAAAACACCAGAGTTTTTTTCCCATTCTTACCATTCTCAGTCATTCTCAACAATAAATATTTAATTGTACACACTCCTCTGTCTCAGTTACAATTACCAGTAAAGTGTTCTTCAGCATTGTAATACTCATTTCATAAGATGACTTACTTACCCAACTATACAATGTCACCAAATACCTTTTTGTTTAAAACCACATATTTTTTTCTCTTCTCACAAAACCAACTTGACAAAACTGACTCTAGTCTAAACACAAAAATTGGAAATGATCACTACATCTACATATTTTACAACAGTATGGTCCTTCACAACAACAAAGAACAAGGAAAAAGTGTGTGATTAGATTATTAACGAAAATTACTACAAATTTAAACTTCATACATATATGACGACAACGAAGACGACTCTGTTAATTACACATTGTTCTTTTCATCCTCTGTAAAATACCTTGTTTCTAAAGAAACAAAAAAAGTCCAACACTTATTGTATATACATGACAGAATGTTGTTTAAAAATTAAACTTATCGTAAATGTATACATTGATGTAGATGGATGTCAAGTACAACAAGCATAAAATATGTCTACCCGGTATATTTATATGTATATATATATATATATATCTTTATATATTCATGTATACATCATCATACCACGCCAGTCTAAACAAGAGGAGGGCATTGGAAATTATCCAGGAAAAAGCAAGGAAAAAATTACAATTTTGTATTTAATTATATTTGTATCATTTTTCTTCTTCTCTACAGTCGACCACCTTCACGTTCATGGACTAGTTCATCGAAATATAAATGGAGCGGTACATGAATGTAATTTAATATAAGTGTGTATCAGTTAGATAGGTTGTGTTCCACTGAAAGGGGGAAGATAGGTATATTGAAAAAAAAGAAAGAATTTCCTAACAAGCATGCATAAATGCAGTTATGTATTCTCGCAATATTAGTTTAATGTTGTCGTCAAGTTATTTAATTCCATGCTCCGTTGACATCAACTCAAACAAAAATGGAAATTATTAAACGGAAAATATGTTTTCCCTGACATGCCCCCGGTTTCTCCCCTATATAGCATCATCATTTTTCTGTCTCTTTCCTTCAAGCTCATAATTCCTGTCTGAGAATCTCTCATTAATTCACCTCACACAAAAACAAAACTCTTACATTTTGGTTATATGGACTTTTTTCTGGTGGTAGTGGAGCTAACAAGAGGAACAGGATGATGCATATAAAAAACCCAACCATACCTTTCCCACTGACCAAGTAATTATATCATTCAGCAACATAAAATAAAGCTATTCCACCTCAAATTTTTCATTTATATTTTCAACGAAACAACAAAAACCTACTCAATGCATCATTCCACGAGGGTTATAATATCCTCTCGTTGGCATGAATGCGTAATATTTTTTGTGTACATGTCTCCGAGTTCAATACTAGTCAACTTGTTAATGGGCAAAGTATGAAAGAAGAAAGTAGGCTTTAATTATATAATAGGCAATTCACTACTTACTACCACCTCTTCCCACTCACACACACACGGAGTGTTTCATTCAACGAAATTTCTGTTTGCTTAATGAGTAGATGAGCTATTTCAATCATATAATTGCCCCATGTGTCAACATTGACCGAATATTTATCCCTCCGAATAAATACGGTTCACTGGATGATTGTGGATTTACTCAGTCAAACACTTGGACTGCCTTCAATTTAAATTTTCTCATGTCTCCCACCAGCTCACCTCTCAACCACCATTATATTCATTTTAATGGGAGGTTATATTGCCGCTAAATTGGTTGATTAGAAATGAAGAGAGGAGGGAAAGGTAGTTGCTTTCCGATGAGAATTCCAGATAATAATTAGATCATCGAATTTTTTCCACGAACCATTTGATAAGAAATAAAAGTAGATTGTTTTTCCCTTCTTAAGTTTTGGTCTGTGTGTGAGTGGAAATTATAGTGAAAGTTCATCGACTGTCGAAAATTAGATTTTCTCTGCATTTCATATCAAACTTACTTTTTCCTGTTTTCTCCTCCCAATCCCCTTTTCCCTTTAACTATTTTGTCATACATAATGTAATATATATATAAATATACACATTTTTTTTGCTTCTATATGAAAACAAATGTTCACCTGGAATAATACACCCGTTGTTATATACATTCCACATTTTTGTTATATTATCCCCCAATATTTTTTTTCAGGGAAAGGTTATTACAATTACATGAGAGAGAGAGAGAGAGAGAGAGAGTAGCACACTCACTATATTATATACTTTTTACGATCATTACTTCTAAGCATACCGACTTTGAAGAAATTCATTGGGAGTAGGAGAGAAAAAATAAAAGTAAAAACAAGAGAAGCATCCATCACCACTACGTACTATGATGATCTATACAAAACCTATATATTTATATTCACATTTAATACTATAATTCCATCGTGTGTGTCTATACATTCCTACATATATAATGTTTACGTATGCTCGAAAATATTCTGGAAATTTTTTCTTTTTTTCGTTCTGCAGGAGGAAAAAAAGTGTAGTGTTTATTTTGAACTGTGTCGGTAAGAACTTTCTTTTTTAACAATTTGGATGATTGTATCAACTAGGAATTCTTGTTGCAATCAGGTCTGCTAAAGTTATGCATTTTCATTGTGGGAATCGTGTGTGTAATATGGATATATATATTCATTATCAGAAGGTAATACGCCCGAGTGGGATTTTTTCTCTCCAATGTTCAGAGAGAAAAATATAATAATTTTCTCCAACCATGGCCCTCCTTACACTTAGGTAGCTGCATAATATAAAGTTGTATGCTTTCATGTCGACTTTTTCTACGTAAGTATAAGGAGTGGTAATGGTAAATTGCATCCCGGTCTCTAAGCTTTATAATTACTTTTTTCGGCGCTTATTTTCCACGCTCTCTTCGTCCTTGTCCAATGTGGAAACCAGCAGTGTGTGTGGATTCAAGCAAAAAAGGGAAGAGAAAAGAATTTCATGGTTTCATTACAAATCCTACCTTTACACTGGATATTATCATATTATTTGGGGATATATATATATATATATATTTATATGTATGTATATATCAAAATCACCTCTCTCTTTCCTTGTATGTATAAATGTTAATGGCTTGTAGTACATTCACGTCATCGAAATTAGTTGTGATTCTCAATAGCAATCCTACTGACTACGATTACAATATATATATATATATGTTTATATATGTATGTATGTATAATATATTATGAGTCTTTTGCTTGATGAGGCATTCTCTGTTTTTGTGTAATTAGTTAGTGCTCCAATGCCACATTCAAGCATTTCAAATGATGAAAAAAAATCACCTAGAAGAACTTAACTATCAACCTGTATTAATTTCATTACTATAATTACCTTACTAACTTTTACCTTCTCGGAAGAAAGCAAGATATTTACAGGGATGGGATTCTTCTTGAATTAAAAATTGAGGGGACCTAACCACTAAACTTTCGAGCTGACAAATGAGGATAAAGTGGAACGTGGTCGAAAATTCTTAGAATCAGCTTCAGCATATATCAGTTTCTGATTTTGTAATAGCAAAACTGAAACGTTACCCCATGACATGATGAGTTAGCTATTAGGCTTAGAATTAATTGTGAATAGTGTTAGTAAACCAGTGGCACAATGCTAATGTTAGTATACTTGCTTTAAAGTATGCTTTTAATTTTCAAAATGCTGATGTATTTTTTTACGCTATAGGCTTCCTCTTTTGTCGTTCAAAAGCATATAACGCTCATTTTGTCAAATCTATCTTCTATCTGGCAGATTGTGGGTTTATATATACTCCTATATTGACGAACATTATAATTTCCGATTTGTGTTTTGCCATTTCGAGATAAAAGTTGCATAGATCCCATCAGTACTTTGGATTTATTTTTCGGCATTAAGGCGTCAGTGTGGTTTGTGTCTCCTTACACGAAGTACGATGACTTTAAAGCCAAGCCTTTACTTTTCCGAGATAATTAGTAAAACATGTAACACGTCATTCACGCATTGTATTTTTTTCTTTTCTTTCTTTATCCACTACTCTCAAAATTATGTGGTATTTTTTTCTGGGGGAAAAGTATGATCCAAATGTCAGTTTCTTGTTTGGATTGCTTTCTAGCTCCTCCAATCCCCCTTAATTGAAATGAAAGCTAAATAAATCGGATTGGATTGGATCACAAGAGGAACGAAATTGGAAATATATAACACATATCCTGTGAACGATAGCACGCATACGTTATCTCCTAAGTATAAGTGTTATTCTCGTACGACGCACTTCGTGTATCATAATCTATATGATTTCGAATTCAAGGCAACATTTAATTTGAACAGTCAGATTGTTTTTTCACATCTTAAATGTACTTCCCTACTACAGTAAAAACGGAAATGTTTTACTTTTTCTTTACAAAATCCCTCTCATACAACGAAAACGTTCTTTCCTTTGTAAAATTGGAAATGTCCCTAAGCGACTGACACCTTTTCCAGGAAGAACGTCTCCAAATATTTGTATAAAAGTTTACAGGCATTTTTTTTAAATAGTTGTATTGCAGTAGCTCCTGCTGCAACGTTGATTTCAGTGTAATTCTACGATGTCAACAAGATGCCTTTTTGCATTGTCTGTATTTTTTGTGTAAAAAGGCAGCAATATTTAAGAACAAGGAAATAAAGAGGATTAAGAATGTAGTTATTAAGAAAAAAAGACTTATGTATTTTTTCCTCCTTGTTAGTTTACAGTAGCCCTGTGGTTTTTGCACAATATTAAAGATACCGTAACCTGCTTTCCTTAAAATAATGGATGGATGGATTGTGAGTCAAAAACTGTGAAGCTAGTAAATTCGTAAGAAAGATATCTACCTTATTTTCTGACGTAGGAGTTGTCTTAACGTTACAAATTTACGATTTATCGTTACCACCACCTCGTCCCTCTGCAACTACAATAACGCCCAGCAGAGTCTCAGAAGGTAGTAGTAATAACAAACAAAGCGCTTTAAATCTCACCTCAGGACAGCTAAATATGTTGATGCAATACTAACATTATCAATACCTAGTTATATATACACATACATAGATATATATATATATATGTACAGCTAAACTTGTTATAGTTTTTTTCTCTCGTTCCTTTCTCCTCTCTATATCATTTTATAGCGGACCTCATCTATCTCATCGCCAGAGATACGTAAATAGTATTGACGCAAAAAACGAGACTAGTTATATGACTCTAGAACACTTTCTCTCTCAGGGTTTGTTTTTTCGTGAAATATTTGTTTTTTGTTGTGTATGTTGTGTTCGCCTTAAGATAGTTATTATCCTGACTGGACAGATTCACAAGTCATTACACATAACACAGCTAAATAGTTATAAACACAATACAATGGATTCGCATGATCTGTAGTTTCTAATACGATTTTTTTCTTCATCATCATCATCCTCCTCATACAACAGCTTAAACAACAAGCAACAAGGAGAGAACCTATGACCATCTTATGCGACCGTTATATATATAAAAACATTATTAGTATGGTCTATGACGACTTAGACATTTAAAAGGGGAACGTTTTAGCAAAATCCTTTTTCTCTTCCATCTTCCACTACTATGGTGTGGCTGAGGTGACTGGGAAAAATTAAAGTTTATATTTAATAATATTATTATTACGATCTACACACACACTGCTGGCTTCCAGACTTCCAGATAATGTATTACCTTTTATTTCAAAGACTTGCTCTCGGGGAAAAAAGTCATTTTGTGAACAACAAGAACAAGACAGTCTGATAATGGATGACACCTAGAACAAACGCTAATCAATCAGTATGGTCAGACATTTGTGTCCAAATTTCGGGGGAAATACTAGATTGATTAGGGGTCTCAGCCAAATATCGGCTGTGTGGGTTTGATAGAATTCAGAGAAATAATTATTTTAAGTTGGCAAAACATGTAATTTTCCCCTTTTTTGAGTTCCCTCTCCGATAAAAACATTTCCACCTTTTAATTATTTCATTTTTTGTCGATATCAAAGAACAAAAGTTGGGGTTGGATTACTCTATCAAATTATGCATATGCATGGATATGAAGAACAATATTGGAAATGGATACCTGCCTCAATCGTCAATACGGTCATTTTCATTTTGAGAGGATTTTTATGCTGTCATCAAAACTCTCATTTATTAAGGGACAAAAATTAATAAAAAAATAAGGGGAAAAGTGGATGTTTTTTTCGTTTTTAGGAGGGGAAGGGAAAATTGTTCTTTCTCGTTGGTCAAGTGTCTGATTTTGGAGGAATATAATCCATATTATTTCTTCCTCTCTTTTTATACATAACAATGTAAGACTTGCTCAGTAATATACAAACGTTGTATTGTTTTTTTTCTTCATTTCTTTACGGATATATATTAAGGTATGGAATGAGAGAGAGAGAGAGAGAGAGAGAGATTTTTTTCAGCTATCTTCCCGCATTCGTTCTCCAACATCTTTTCTGAAATATTGATTTGTGTAAGTTTGGGGAAGCATTCTAGGAAATATACATTGTTCATATGACTGCGTCACACTATCAAGCACCACCTGAGTTGTAGTTCTTGCCTACTTGATATATGGACTAGAATACATTTCTTTTCATTTTTATGATATGTTACGTCCTACTCCTACTAACAAATAATGATAAATTCCACACAGTTTGCGATAACGGCGAATGACTAAAAATACAACAGGGATTTTACTCACACTAGCTCACAACAGAATACCGCTTTGTTTAACAATTAGCTTGGAATGATTCTCTCTGTAAGTGTGAAAGATTCAAGGCAAAAAGGTTTCTTTGTTGGGAATGGGTGGTTATGCTCCCTCCCGTATTTCTTAAAAAATCATGAACAACCATGGCAATATTTAATATTTTTTTCGTAGAAAAAGCACACTTTTGATGTATTTCTATTACTCCTATAAAAAAGTTACCATTTTCTAGCAATTTTTTGTTTTGTTTTGTTTGATTAATGCAAACCCTACAAATGATAACACAATTGTTACAAACGAAACAGTTAGCCGGAACTGTTTAGTTTTAAGTTTTTCTTAATTGTAATATCGTCGTCGTCGTCGTCGTCGTCGACACTCAACTCAAACAGTTCGTGTGTGTTCCTAATGCACCAAAGAGTTGCAAAGGGCAAGTATAGAAATTAGTAACAACAATTATTCAAGGTACAGCTAGCAACCTTCTTTAAATGTAATACATGCTGCTGGGGCTACCTTGCATGCTTTCTATTTTTAATGGGATTTTCATTTATCCCGTGATACGCAGAAAACGCAGTGAGGAGAGAGAGAGGATAAAGGATTTTTTGTCAGGAGATTGACTACATTTAAGGATAAGTCCTGGAGCTTATTTTCCGAATCAAAAAATTCAATATTGATTATTTCCACCGACTTCTCGGGGCCCAATTTACAATCAGCTATTTATTTTCATGCATTACTTCCTCAAAAAGAAACTTTCCCTTCCACCCACACCTGCATTGAAGAGCTAAGCTTGGGTAACAGCAAAACGCAAACTATATATCCATCAATGTAGCATTTGTACATAATGAATGTATGCTTTGATCCATACCCATCATGATAGATAATCATGGTATGGAATATTTATATATAAAGGGTGGTATAAAACATTTCCTCTAATGTACAACGCCACTGGACAAAACATGCAAAGTAGATTCATACATTAAAAGTACACGATACAGATAAAATATGCATGCTCTGCTTGTTTCCTATCGCATCATTACTACTACGAACTCAAACGAACAAAGGCTCATGTCACGTTCTCTGATGCGGATTCTCCTATTTCCACACTCTAATATTTTTCTCGAAAGTAATCGCGTAGTATAAAAATTGTGTGGATGGATACCTATTAGATGAAATGAAAGCGTTATTTTTTCGCTTGAAATAAATACCCTCACTGGCCTTTTACACTGTTATTCAACATTTGGGTGTTGTGTCCCCCCACCTTTTTAAATATACGACATAACGCCTCCTGCTATTCCTCACCTCCTCCTCCTTTTCAGAGGAATAGTGGGAATTCATTATCTCGAGCATTTTTCCCTCCAGTGAAAAGTACAGGTTTTGGCTTAATTCACTCGTGCTCTAACCTAGCAAAAAAATCCCTGGTATCCCTATCTTTCTATCTCTTCAATGAAAGCGTGATGGGAAGAGAAGTGTGATGATGGTGTGTATTTTTTTCTTTCTCTTCCTACAGCAAAATATTTCGGATAAAAAGGAGTGCGTTGTAGGGATGAGGAATGGGGAAATGGGGTTAACGGGAGAGAAAGAGAGGAAAAAGCGGACATTTGCTCTGTTCACTCTACTATTCTGCGTTTTTCAGCGAGTCGATTGACGCAAAAAGGATTGAGAACGCGAAAAAGAATTTAGGTTGTCGGCTTGGTGCTTTTGTTTCAATACTAACAATAGCATAAAATACAGGAGCACATCATGCTTACACTTTATAGAGGAAAACAATCAATGGAGAATACTTGTCAGTTCAGGCTGTAAACGTTGCAATTGTTAATACATGTAGAGGTAGGTAAGTTGTCTGAAAAATTGTAGTTTCGTTTCTCTCTCAACAGTTATATCAAATATAATGTCATCATCAGTTTACCAGTTCGTTTGTTTTTCCAGTCAACTATATTTATACTCGTGTTTATGTCTCTCTCCTCGAGACGCCTTTTGTGGATTAAAATTAATTAGCGAGTTTGTCGCACAAAGAGTAGAAAAAGGAATGAAAAATTCACTATGGAATGAATACCTTGTATTTCTCACCAAAAGTTTTCCCGCAATCTTTGTATTATTATGGTTTAGCAAAATGAATACATCAGTCTATGCATATCTATCAACTATGTAGCAATCAATGAGTAATTATGTAATTATATCTGTACGAGAATATCTTTTACCTTGAACATTTCACAAGTGTGCCAATCATTAGTGCTCCTGTGGTGAGAACATTTTATACAAACTTTTCACTTTCAAAAATTCTTTATGAAGGCTTGGAAAACATTAAATGCTTGTGAAAAAATGAAACTTTATCTGAAATCCTTCCTTGTTTACGTATATAACTCTTCATTTAAACCTTTTCTTTTCGTGGGAATCCCTACTGTAAAAACTAATTGGGAATGCAACGCCATAACATATTACCCGATCTCACCTCTTCTCTCATCCGTAACAATAATTAGTCTAGAATAGTTATACATTTAAAGGCTAACCTTGCACTAGATAAATTACACATATATAAATACTATTTTACCAGATCATTATACAAATTACACCTGATCTGTGACGGGAGTTTGTTTTCTCTCTCTTTTTTGTGTATATTCCTTCACCCCTCCAATAAAAAACGTATCTCACACTGACGTCATCCTCATGTATGCTTGTGTATTACTTTCGAGTTGTAATGTCATCTTGTTTAATGCATGAAGGTAATAACTTTTTTCGCTAAAACTACAAGTTAAACTAATCCACTTGTATAAAGTGTGTGTGTGTGTGTGTGGGAGAGAGAGAGAGAATTGGATAGAAAATAAATATAAAAAAAACGAAGGGAAAACATCCGCAAAGTTTGTCATCGTCGTCATCATCATCATCATCATCATCATCATCATATATAGTAAATATTAACTCTTAATCAATTAGATTTGATGGTAGCATAATATTATTTCGTTATAGATGCACAGACACCCTCCACTAGTCAAGAATGTAATACCGTTGAAATCATAATTGAATAAATTAGCCTAGATAACTAGCTCATATTCTAGTCATAATTGTATTATAGTTTTTTGTTGTATATAGCGTGTAGTTGACTAAATTAGTGGTATATAATAATATAATTGTGTAGTATCCCTATATTTTTAAAAGGTGAAGATCACTGTGAATCTCAAAGGCGTGCTCTCATCACAGTCGTTGTAGTTTGGAACAGAGCGAACACGCCAGTTGACTTCCCAGTGGTTTGAATTTTTTTTCAGCGTTTTTTCTTTTCATCTTCTTTTCTCAACATCATCTAGATTTTTTTCTCGTCTATCTCTGATAAAAAGTGTATGCTACCCTTTTGTGTCATTTAAAACGGAAAATGACAATAATACCGCTTATAGAGAAATGAGGAATATTCCAGCACAGATAGAACCATACACTTTTTACACATATATATAAATTAGTGTAAACTCAACTACGTCATGGTAGCTACCTAAATAATATATAGATTAACTTATACACCTACCCAAAAGCTGTTAAGCTGCATGGTTGTTTCGTCAATATTTTTTTGTCAAAATTGGTTAAAGTTTTTTCCTCCCTTCTTTCGCAAAAAGCAAACAATGGTTCCTTACAAATACGAAGAATATATATTATGTATATATGACACTCGATAATATATATTTAGACTACACTTTGTGTAAATTTATAATATATTGTACTCACTACTCTTTCCTCCCTTTTTTGGATAAAATGACATAGCATGAATTTCTTGACTTAATTGACTGGAATGGCTGACTAAAATTCGACTGATTTAACGACAACGCACATACATATTGTAGTAACAATATAGAAACACGTAAAATTGCACACATATATATTTTTATACATCGAAGAAGTAAATTGTTGGAGTTGTAGTAGTTTGTGTCGTTGAAGAAGAGGAATTAGTACTCGCATAATAATTTTTTCTCTTTCGTCTCTGTCTCTTCTGTAGACTTTTTTTCTTCTTCCTTATAACATTACATGATGCATAAGTTGTACACTAGCTTTTGGTGTTATACTGGAAAATATAAGAATGGACAACTGCTATTATCATTATAACACCAGACTGTCATTGTTTGTAAGTACTACGCGTACTTTTCTTTTCCTACCCGAATATAAATTATTCAGTATTAACCGTTATGCTTCATCAGTAGTCAAATCATCGTGGCTCTTGTGAATTTCCCATAGACATGGTAAAACCCTACTCATTAAATGTGTGTGTGTGTTTCCACCTCTTCTAGATCTAACACCCTTAGGAAGCTTTTTTTTACAATATATATATATATATTTATAATGTTGTATATCCATATATATATATCGTTGTTTATTTATTCATGTATTTTATGGGGCCACCTGTTTCCCTGTTGTTGTCATAAGTATCATATATAATATAACAGTACTATAGGATTTTTTGTAATAATATACCATATAGTTTAGTAAATATTGTACATTGGAGATGACTACCAAACAGCAAGTAACAAAATGAGACAGTTTTTTTAAATATATAAATCTTCTCCTACACCTCTACCTATATATTACAGGCTAAAAGAGATTTTATTTTTGGGACTGGTTTTTAAAGAAACCTATAAATGTTGTCACAGAATCATTTACTCCTCCTTTTTGCTATTTTTCAAGTAAAAAAATTTCCGTGGAAATAGGTGTGCCTTCTTTTGAAACCCTTCAAAAAATTGGGATGATCAAGGTGACTTTTTTTATACGTCCCCCGAGTAGTTTACTTTTCTATGATAGAATTTTCTTCTTCCTCAAGTGGATTTAGTTGACTAGATGATTTCTTTGCTTTGCCCTCAAGGACATTCGTTTTTTGGTAGAGTAGTCAAACATATGGTTTAGTATATATGATACTCTTTGGAGAATTTATTCTTGGTTGAAGCTAATCAAGACGTTTCTGCTTGACTTTTTTTCCTTCAAGGAAGAAATACCCTTTTCGACTTCGGAATGTTTATCGGAGACTCTCATTAAAAATATATATTGTACTAGTTTTAAAAGTGTGACTTGATTTGTCTCTTGCATGCCTGTATTCTTACAAAGTTTGAAGAACAGATATATATTTATATATATATATATGATTCCTACTATATCCTCTGATTTTTTTCTCTCTCGACTCATTCATATCATTGGGTCATCATTAGATATACATTTTTTTGGCAAGGACTTGTGTCTCTATTGCAAAGAGGGAAACTTAAGATAATGAGCTAACATGTATAATAGTTTCTTTTTTTGCAATCAAAAGGAAACAAAGTGGAGATGGAAATAGATACGAATTACTTTGTATATGGTTGTAGCAATCACAGCTCCTTTCTCGTAATTTTTTTTATACATTCAACTCATTTTTTTCCCTTTCCCTTTTCTTCCTTTTAACGTCGTCTTGTTCATCTTCTCCAGTGGACAATTTTTTTCCCTTGTGCTTGTCTCGTCCCAGCTCTTCATTTAGGAGGTAGGGGTGAGTGAAAAAGAGACACGGATTGATTGACTAACCTTTTCACGGACAGGAAGGTAGACCAAAGAAGGGACAAAGTAGCCGGATTGGTTGCTACTCTCTTCTTCTGAAGATGTGAGGAGAAAGCTTTGCATCATGAATTCACCATCTCCAATCCCTTCCTGGGGTACTCCGCGCCCTTCCGGCAAGTTCCCCATTTTCCTTGCCCCCATACCACTGGCTGTCATGGATGTACTGCCACTACTCCCCACTCCTGTCGTTGACGTCTGGCTTGAAGATGAAGGTGGAAGAGTGGAAGCTTGCAGCTCGCCGTCTCCAGTTGACTTGGTGTTTCCCTCTCCAATCCCCTGGTGAATCAGTCAAGTAAAAATTCAACTTATTTTTCTTCTTAAATATTCTCCTGATGCTAGACCATTTTTATATCAAAGTCCTACATCAATCTAACTACCAGCTAATACCAACTACAAACTATCCCTATGTGTGAGTGGATGCATCTTTTGGGGAAAAAAAGAGAAAAAATGTATAGACATCCTCACTTTATATATTTATTCCTTTATAGATGTATAACCTTGACGGCGAATTATGGAGAATATGTATATACTTATATAAGAAAGAAAAGGTTGTATATGGAAGAAAAAACTAAGCGTAGGTTATCTCGCTAAACCTCGATATTACACATTTTTCCTCTCTCTCTCTCTTTCCCTCCCCATTTCATTTTCATCCTTCGTCTGACTAACTGACTGGCTGACGGATGACTGAAACCTTTACAATGACCGAAAAAGATGAAAAATTTGCTTCCTTCTTTTCTTCCTCTTACTCTGACTCCGACACGAATACATATATTACATGGGAGAAATAAAGTGTAATCTATCCAACTCGAGGAAAAATGTTCATATTATGCATTCTCTTTTTCTCTCCAGTAGTGTTCCATATCAAATATAGATATATTCCTGGAATCCATATAGATGTACATTTTCATCCTGAAAGTGAAGAGAAAAATGAAACGAGAGAGAGAGAGGAGGTGTACGAATAAAATGTTCTTTGGTAAGGGCAATCTGAATCTATACATCCTTGTAGTGTGTATGTCGATGACTCAACTCCCATTTATGAAACCATTTCAATTTTGCATTAGTAAGGGAATTGGTATTTTCCTCATGTATCATATTTTACGAGATACTTGTCTACATTTTACGGCAACTATCACGAAATGAAACAAATTATAATGGAAAAATTTCGCAATTTTGAGGTGAGCGCAAGTAAAACTGGATGATTTTACGGATATTGGAAATTTTATGATCTGTCTGATGAAGGCTACCACATGAAAAAAAACTGTAAAGAAACCAACACCCACATAAAAAAACCCCATATTACATAGGAAGAATGCCCAACTACGGCTTAAACTCTCTGGCCGCCTTGTCAAGGTGAAATTGTAAACATTGTGAATTTATTATTCCTTTACATAAAAATTCCCTTTCCAAACCCACCCTGCACATACATGAAGATCCAACATCTTGTGTGTTTACTTCATTTGCATTAATTGCAATTTTTTACCCTATCTCTGAATCCACCTCATCGTCAGTGGTAGTTTTCCAACTGGGTAAAATTACACAACCAAATTGCTTTTATTCTGGAGAAAATCCTTTGCGATAAAAAACGGAGGATCGTTTTGATAAAAATGTAGAACAATATCAATGGAAAATGGTGAAAGATATGCTGCTATAAAGTAGAAAGCTAGGGGAAAAATCAGAAAGGTTTTTGAACCTTTATTCAAGTTATATTGGAATGGGCTTATTGACACCTGGTCCACGTGTCATTTGCTACTTGTTTCAGTCTCCATATGCATACATTTAACTGTCCCCAATAAACTGCAATATGAAATCCTACAATATACCCCCAGCCATGTAGAAAGACTTTGTTTCTTGTGTCACATTCTCGTCCTCAAGCAGAAAATACTTTTTCGTGATTGAATGCATGCAATACTCTCCAACAAAGACGCACCATTATGCTCCCACACTAAAAGTTACTTATTGTGAGCTAGTGGAAACATTATAATTATATGTATTACAATATAATTGTGAAAACTTTAGCTGAGATGACATTTTCCCCTTTTATTTACTCACAAACGTGAACAGCTTTACATATATGTTGCACACATCGGATGTAAACTATAGTTAAACTTTATTGCCTCTCTTCCCTCTTGGATATCACTGTGATTGCTGTTGTCACTGGTGAAGTTTCAATAAAAATAGCACCTGGTCTGTGCTAACTTGCTGAGAGTGTGGAGGAAAAGGAGAGACATAATAAAAGTGAAGTGAGAAGAAGAAAAAATTGTATAGGCGAGAAATACATTCTTCTCCGACGACACATGATATTATCCACCTCCAGACATCCCTTTTTATCACTCTTTCTCGGGAGCCATACATGCGCCCCCCCATTCCACTCTTTTTTTTCGGGAGAAAAAAAGGGAAAAATAAATTCAATACCGTCGTATAATATATTTCCCTCTGCACATTTAATCCGTCACCATGACAAGGGAATTGCATTCGAGGAATTAGCCTATGAATATCGTTATGAGAGTGAATACTATTGCGAGAGATTTTCTAAATGATATTCCTACTTATCTCATAGGAGAGTTGCAAACAACCTCTAAGGTAAATGAGTAACGGGAAAGGTGGAGGATGTACTCTCAACAGAATGGCCTTCAAGCACAATGGTTTTAATCATTATAATCTTAAGGAGCTTATGCTCACAGATAAAATGGAGTATTGTAAGTCGCCCAATACTATCATTTCATGTCCACCAATTTCCCATGTATACGAGTCTTTTCTCTGGCTTCTATAATATGCCACCAGAAGACCTATCCATTTTGTGTGTTGGGCCCCGTGCCGCTTTTATTATCCGCAATGAACACTTTACACTTTCTTCCAAGACGTGTGAGCTCCGCCCCTTCTCTTACAAACTTTTTCTCGGATATATACATGCATTATAAGATTATAACATGTTTTTAATACGGGCATGGGCTATGAAAGGGATAAAAGGAGAGAGAGGAAAAAAAGAATGAATTCTACAGGAAGGACGTAAAATACGTGGAGAATAATGGAGAACACTCCCTGAAATATGGAAAGAGATTGATCGGTAAAATTATAAGAGAGGGTTCATTTCATTTTCTAATGTATTCCCAATTTAAAATTCCTTGGTATGAAAAACACATAAATAAATTGGGACTCCTTTAATGTCCTCATCCAATTTAACCTGGAAGTGTATCGTAAAATTGGTGACGGATGGAAGCTATTTGATCCAAGAAAAATGTAAGGAACAAAATATACGAAGGAAAAAAAGTTTTCCGCTTAAAGAAGAACAGTTGTGAGGAGTGCATTATGATCATATAAAATAAAGCTTGTAAATAATAAATAAAGCTTGAGCCCTAGACAAGGAGTAAATTGAGCTTGAAAATGATATAAATGACTAACAAAGTTATACTTTCCGATTTCACTAAACAGTTGAAACGAAACAAGGGAGGGAAGCTATATGACGTTTTAACGGAATAATTAGAACTCTGAGTAGATATGCTCGGACATGGGTTTTATTACACGAATTTCATTTCCACTCCAGCGCATATGGCACCACTCCGTCCGACCCTCGTCTTTTATGATTTAAAAACTTACGTAATCAAGGAATATACATGTTCATTTCATGAATAACCTGTACAGCCGATCTGCCATCATCACTTTAAGGGAAAAACATAGGTTCACAGTGACAATTCACGTGTGTAAAAACCAAAAACCCTGTCCACCAGTGTTCCCGATGTATTGGGCCATTTCCAAAAATGAACGAGTACCTATGAGAATTTATGATTATAGGGCTATTCCCTCATTTAAAAACGTGGTGGACGTGGCTAAACGTTACAACATATGGGATTTTTTAATATTTCTCCAGCAGATTTTCCATCAGGCCAAATGTACTTGTTTAAGAAAGGAAAGAAAGAGTACAACGAAATGAAACAATAGCTTCCAGTTGCTAACCATTGAATTGGTTGAGCAATGCTATTAAAAGTGGCCAGGTCTCTACGCAGCTGTATTGGGATCATGTTTGTGTGAAACATGCACAACAAAACAAGGAATAGAAAATTTCCCTCTTTATCTCTCTCCTTTTGTACTTTATTCCCTACAATTTTCTCTCTCCAGTTCCACTTGTTTTTCTCAAAGTCTTCTTATGGAATGCATAAGAATGGAATGAAGTTGGTTTGAAGAGGAAAAGAGTTTTTGTAGCTGTTAAAACAGGATTATAATATTATGGTAGTGTTGTTGCTTAGGGAGAATGCATCATGCTTTGAGATGCCCGTCTCAAGGGTGCTATTCTCTTCTCTGCTAAAGCTTATTTTACATTTTAATGGGTAACTCTATATTGTCCAATTAGCAAGATAAATAGAGTGTTAAAGTATTTTATGGCTGGACATGGAAGTGCTCTAGAATCTGTCTTTCATTCTCACAGCTCTACCGCTGCTGACACTCTTTTCACTCCTACTATTTTTTTATTTTATTTTCTACTTCCAACCTCTCTCTCTCTCTCTCTCTCTCTCTCTCTCTCTCTCTGCTTTTCCCTCGCACATTTTTTTCGCAAGAGCAAACCAGACCATGTCTGCTTGTGTCGGAAGAGTACACACAGAGATGTAAAGAGAAGGAAGAAAGGAAGAAGAAAAACGTAAGAAGGGAAGAAAGAGTTTTGCTGGAAAAGCCGTATGATATGTAACCATGTTACCAGCGTTTTCCAGCCTATTAACTGTTTCAGCTGTGTGGCGGTGGCGGCATAAAGACATGCTATACAATATATCTTCACACAGAGCGCGTGTGTGTGTCAATGAGACTGGAGTAGTTGTATGTGTGTGTGTATTTGTAGACGTAAAAAAAGCGCGTGAGTGAGTAGGCAACGTTTCCTCCAATGTATTTATATATCTTGGAAAATCCCCCACTCACAATCCATTTTTCTCTCCCTCCAACCTTCCAGATTTTCAATCCCATAAGGTAAAAAAACACACATTCTCTGTGGGAATATGTGTATGTTGGGGAATAAGGCGGCTATGCATTACAAAAGCTTCATACACTCTCAAGTGTGCTCTCGAACACATATATAATGAATTGCGAAAAAAAGTCTGAATGGGTTTCTAGCCAGCTATGAGGTTGAACTTTGTTCCTAAACAGAGCCTTTTTTTCCATTGCTTTCTCTTGGCTGCCTGCGTGCGAGTACACACACCGGGATTGAGAGAATCGTACTATGATAGTGTTGAACAGAGATTCCTTTTTCCTGAACTGTACACATTTCTCGTTCACATTCCTACAGAGAAAGAGAGGAGCATAATGGTGGATATTTTTCACGAGGTTGAAACCTCATGCATTCTCCCATGTGCAAACAGTTTCCTCTTGTAAATGTAATCATCGCATGGAGTCACACTCACTGGAGTAATCCACGTTGTATTTATAGCCCGATTAGGACTGGCTTCTGGGTAGGTGATTGTGGATACCATGAGAGATTATGTGTTATTGCTATGAATGCTTTTAAACGAGGCAAAAGTCTTGCCTTTTATGTCAGAGGTGAGTTTAAATGGGGCAAAGTGATTCAATACTTTTTTCCTCTTTTTTTGCTCGGGGTGATGCATCTTTATGACATTATCTGGATGACCTTGCCTATTGGAAGCTGGATTGAGTATTGAAAAGAAAAAAAAAGGAGATAGTTACTTACATGTGTGCTCATTGATCCTGGACGGATAATGGAATGTTGGAGTTTGGAATGAACCATGAGACTGGTATAGGTGGAGCAAGTGAATTTGCATTTTCGACATCGAAAAAGTTGTTTCTTTCTGTTGTTTGCTTTTTGGAGGTGGGCACGACTGTGCCCAGCTCGTTTCTTGACCACAGTTGAGATTGCCTTGAAAACGACTCGTTTCCCTTTGTGCTCCTGGTGAATGTGGGAGATGCAGATTTGGCGAGTTTTGAATCGAGCTTGACAGCAGGTGCAACGGAAGTAAGCAACTCTGGCTAACTTGCTCGCTCTCACGTCTTCTTCCTCATCCTCTTCCAATACTCGTTTTGCCATTGACAAATCTGCAGCACTGTCATCCTCCTGGTCGGACTTGACAGATTTCTCATCGTCGTCTGGATGAGGGGCGGATTTGTTTGAGTTTAATGCAAGGTAGAGGTTGCTACTCCCAGAGCCACCGTTTAGCATTGGAAGAGAGGATAACAGTGCTCCCCCTGCGTCTCCACTTGGGTCGCTTTCTGATGGGTTCGAAAGGAGTGCATATTGACATGAGGAAGAAGCTGCTGCTGCTGCCGCGGCAGCTGCACTTGGAGTAAAGAATGGAGCCAAAACACCCGACATTTGATGTCCTATTAGATGCTGTTGAAACGCATCCGGCTGCTGGAACGTATGGAAGCACATTGGACACTGGAAAGGACATTTGGCATCTGGAGTAACAGGATTTTGATTTGTTACAGAGTTGGCCAAGCCTGTATGCGTCCTTTCGTGGGCATACAGGTAGACCAGCAATGAGGTAGTGAATGGACAATAGGAACAACGATACAGTTTGCTCGAGCCTCCCTCCATCTTTTGAAATAGCATTGTCAACGGATCCAAAACTAAACCTGGGGATTCCGAGTAGCTTGGAGCTTCCCCGAGAACTCCATGTCCAGCGCTGAGCTGGCTCCCATGCTCTTTAATCAAATGCGACCGCATCACTTCAGGGTCTCCCGATGAGAAGCCGCAAAGAGCGCACTTATTCCCGTCCTTGTTGGAAGAGTGCTTTTGACTGGAACTTGTAGAGCTTTTAGTGGAACTGCTACTACCACCTGAGCCCTTTGACATGGAACCATTCCCTTTGCCCATTTTTGGAGAGCGTCGTTGTAAATTGAGAGATTTTTCAATTGACTTCCATCTCTCTCTTCCTTCCTGCCCGTGGTCGGATTGGAGGTGGCTTTTGAGCCATTTTGAACTCCTAAACCTTCTCCCGCAAAGCGGGCAAACATCAGAGAAGTGATTAAAGTAGCGCTCGTTCTGCTCTTTGGGGACAAGTACAGATGAAACATCGGCTTGGCTCAGAGGTGAGCCTGTGTCTGATGCTGAAGCAGTGAGATTTAAAATTGGTGGATTCACAACAGGGAAATTTGCCAAAGGTGGTGGGCCAGGTGTTGACGAGTTTGGAGGTGATGGTCCATCCTCAAATATCCCGTGGGTGTTTTGCTTGTGCACCTTGAGGAAATACTTGGAGCACAATTCCTTGTTGCAAATGTCACACGTGACCCCACCAAGTCCAGTACTGCTTTCAATGCTGATCCCGTGCATTTTCAACATGTGAGTTCGCATGAAGTACTTGTTGCAAAGCTCTTTATGACAAATGGTGCAGTAGCTCCGACTCAAGGAGGGACTTGGTCTTTTTCCCGCTGCAGAATTATTTGCCGACGCTCCTGCATCTGACTTAATTGGCGTTCCCCCAGAGCTCCCCTTTGGACCTGGAGTGAGGAAAGTGGGGCTGCTCAAAATGCTCCCAACTTCCGAACCCGTACCTTCCAGTCTCTCTTTTTTCAACTGACTACTGCTCGACCCACTACTCCCAGACATTGATCCTGTGTCGTTTATCTTTTTCGAAACACTACTACTATTAATCTCACCCAATGGAGACTCGATCTTCACTCGAACAGCTCCACTTTGCTGAGAGTCTGCCAAATTTAGGGGTACTCCTACCCCACTCGAGGAATGGTAATGCTGAATATGCTGCTGGAGAAAGTAGCTAGAGTAGAATTCTTTGTTGCAGATAGGACAAATCAAGGAAGAGCCGAGAGAAGGCCCTGGGAAGAGAGGAGTGTTTGGTGACGTACTCACATTTGCGAGTGGAGGACTCCACGCGACTGCGGTGGTAGAGACTCTGTTCAGCTCCATAATCATAGTTTGAAGACGACGTAAGTCATCCGAGTCAGAAGTCGCCTCTCCTCTGTTCTCGATGTCAACAGCGGCTGAGGATTTGTTGGCTGGATCAGACTTTGCTTCTCCTTCAGCATCAGAGTCGAAGCCTTCAGTGTCACCCTCGTTCTCTTCCCCTCTCCCGTTTGCGGATTTCCCAGCAGCAGTTTGCGAGAGAATTGAAGCTGCCTCAGACATGAGTTTACTTGTCAAAGGATCCGCCGCTTCTTGCTCTGACTCTGGGTGAAAGTAAGACTTGTGCATTCGGAGAAGGTGGATGGTTTGGAAGGAGAGATTACAAATATTACACTCGTAGTCCATTTCTGTGGTATTCCCATTGCTGTCAAGAAGTGCAGAGTCGGTGGCTTGATCGTCAAATGCAGAGGGGATTGGCTGGAAGGAGAGGAGAAACGGTGGGAATGCCGACTGAAGGAGAAGCCTATGCTTCTTGATAATATGACTCCGGAGAAGTTGCTGGCTTGGAAACTCACGGAAACAAAACTGACAGGTATTCTCTGCATTGACGGTTCCCAGTTGCTGCGGCTTCAATTCCAAGGAAGACAGTTTGAAAGATGAACTCTCGCCAAGATTTTCAGGACTTCGCAATCTTGCATTCTCTCCTGCAAGCATCAACTCTGATTGGAAACTGTTTAGAGAGTTTGTCGGAGCGTTCGATTCATCCGAGTGGGCAATTTCTGCGTCTTCCCTGTGCCCATGTTCCCGCTGCCCGGTGGTTTCACCTTCCTCCAAGCCTCCTCCGTGCTTTGTTACCAGGTCGAGTCCCAAAGTCTCCAAGCCGATTTCACGAAGAGTTGGAAGCCCTGGCATGATCTCGTCAGATGACCTCTTTCCACCTTCTCCCATCCCATTCGGCCGATTCGACTTTCCACTCGTGCAAGGCGGCTTCCCGCTGCACATCATTTCAGGCGGCATAGCAATCCCGTGGATTTTCGACTTGTGTCTTTTCAAAAAGTATTTGTTGCAAAATTCCTTTTGGCATAGGTCACAAAACGATTCCCTCTGTAGCTGACCACTGCTGCCACTGCCGCAGCAGGTTTTCTCTCCTGTTGCAAAACTCGAAGAAAAAGCGGACTCGGCAGTGGGTGCAGAGCTTGTCTTGAGAAGAGGTGATGCCGTTGACGTTATTGGTGGTTGTGGTAGTATGCTCTGTGAGAGTGACAGTGGGTTACTTCCACCGCCATGAGTAATGTTGAGGAAAGAGGTAGATGATGACGGAGAGGAGGATATTGCCGCTGCCAGGATTTGATTGGACGCGAGGGAAGCGGGTGACACTTCCGAGTAGACCCCGTGCTTATTTGCCTTGTGTGTTTTCAGAAAGTACTTGTTGCAAAATTCCTTGTTGCACAAGTCGCAGTATGCTTCTGGGTTGAAGATCCTGTGTGGCGGCATGTTGCTCACTGTCGACCCCCTCTCCCCATTTTGATTTGACCCTGTAGACGACGTGGTTGAATTTGGAGTGCCTGGAGGAGGATGTGCAGTGGCTGATGAGTGAAGTCCTCCACTCCCACTTTGTGAGTGTGTAAAATAGGTAGTAGCACTTGCTGTAGGAAATATCGCCGAGAATGGACTAGCATTAGTGATTGAAAATAACGGAGGAGAAAATTGTCGCGAGAAAGGTGGGGAGCCAGACCCTGGTACAAGTCGGTTAAGAGGAGATGGTGAACATTTGGTCCCTTGTCCTGCAGCCTCAGTCTTGTCGTTTTCGATGGAGGAGGAATGGCTCCCTACCGGCTGTCCACCTAGGCATGACGTGAGAACGGATGACTGTCCAGCCAACAAGCATTGTTGCTGGCCCCCAGACTCAGAGTCAGACTCGTACTTGCCAGTCAAATTTAATGGAAGTTGCTGCCGACCGTCTTGCAACGAGCCCTCTTCTTCCTCATATTTCTCTTGTTTAATACGTCGTGGTAAAGATTTCCCTTCAGGGTCATACAGATCCCTCTCTGAGGACAACTCACCGGCTTCATCCCCTTCGGAACCTGTGCCTGCACTCTCGGACAAGAGGGAGCCGTGCTCTCTTGCTCCAAGGGATAACTCTGTCGCTGGAATTCTGACTGGGCGTGATTGCTTCCTCCGCTTCTTCCCCTTTGCATCCATTGAACCCCGAAAGTCCATTGCTTGTGACTCGGAATCATACGCTCTGTCCATCCCTTCACATGCCGACCATGCGTTGGGATTATCCCCGGGAATGACACCACCGCTGCTATGTTGAATCTCATCGTTTCCACTTTCAAAACTACTGTTACTGTCACCACGACAAGTTTCCTCCGGAGGAGGATTTTCAGAATGAATTAGTGTTGTTGTAGCATGGAGCCCGCCTGTTGGCCCGCCATTTAGTGTAGCTGTTGTTGCCATCGCCAAATTGACCCACCTACATTAACTCTGATGGCCCGTGACCCAACTAGAGGTCGGATTGGGTCCAACAAAGAGTTTCGCTGTGGAGGAGCAATCAATACCAAAATGTCATTCTCATTACAAAAAGCCAGCACCAAACTTTTACTCTTTTGTATTTTGCAAGTTGTCTACTTTACAAACAATATGCATACACCCTTCATGCAATCTCCAAGCATCCTGTCAAAATACACACACAAAACAAGCAAACGTCTACACAAACTCCGTGTCTCCACAAATAAGCCAAATCAAGCATTATATGTAAACATTTATGCAAGGATTCTTTTCAAAAATCAAAAAGAAAAAATTATACGTTGTTTTACTGAATCTTTTCTGGGGAATTAATCAACCAAAGTAAAAAACCAGAGATAGATCCTTGCCTTTGACATAATCTGGAATGAATACTAGACACATTCTGTCACAATGTCACTCTTTTTTTATTACACTCATCCACTCGGAAAACTTGTTTGTTCACAGTATTTACAACTACAACAACAACAACAACAACAACAACAACAACAGTTAAACAGAAAAAGGAAGAAAAAAAACTTGTCCCTCTTTCTCTCTTTTCACTTTACTCACTCAAGTCTCATTACAAACTTTAAAACGGGATTATCATATTCACACTTGTTAGCGTTCCTAGAATATCCTCCCTCACTGGAACAGCTCCTCTCCATTCCATTGCACAAAGTTGTATTCGAGAGAAAAACGGAGTGTGACTAGCATGAAATCCTTTCGCTCACATAAAACAGCCCATTGTGGTTTCACAATGTACAAATAACAACTCATGCACACACAATCTCATGTGCCCTGGGGTAATCTAAGGCAATCCAAGTAAACAAGGCGAAAAACATGAGGAACCTTGCAATTTCAACACTATTTAAAGGTCAGTTTTTACTTGTTTTGTTTCACAAAACATAAATATTTATATACTTTCCCACCACATAAAAGTTCCCCACATGTAAACACTGCAAAGCCACTAATTTTATTTCGTTATCTAGCTCCACTCACAATTTGTACTAGAAAAATTAACAAAATAATCCAAAACAAGATGTCACAAAGGACAAAAGCTTAAAACTCTGTGTAAAATTGAAGGGATGTAAAAATAAGAAATTTTCACTCCCACTACTACCACCACACACAATGTGACTTTCATCCTAACAAAGTTATACACACAAGAGTTGCGAGGAAAACCTCGGTCTCTCTCCTCCTGCCTTTTCTTCTTCTTTCCTTCTTTGAAAAAAAAGTGAACAGTCTGAGAAGATTAGAGGGAGAGATATACCAAAAGCATTTCACAATCAGCCCCACTCTTTCTCTAAGAAAAAATGTGTGTAAGGATGACTATGTGCGTATCTTTATTTTTTTCTGACTAGAACGTGTCCTCTCCTCTTCTTTCTATATCATCTACAGAGCTAAATGGAAATTGTGAAAATGCCAGTTCACAAAACTGTCAGTGAGGACAAGAGAGATTTTTTTTTGTACTCGAGTCCACACCAAGTTACCATGTATTTCATACATACAATGCACAACTCTCTCTCTCTTCTCTCCTCTCTTTCTTTCTCCGATAACTTGAATCACATCACATGGAAAAGATGTTTCTTTATAGAGAAAAACTTGCAAGATTCATCACCATCATCACCAACTACTACTTACTACTAGCACGGACACCAACAAGGATGAGAATGGTCTGTGTTGGAAGGTTACATCTACTAGACTATATATTCACCCCACCACATTCCCAGTACACAAGGAACACACACCAGCGGAGAGCAGCTAGTGGAATGAGAGAGAAGAAACCTTTGGCTTAGGTACAACGCTCAACAAAAACTCAGTCTCTCATTCCTTTTTTCCTACAAGCTGAACAATGCACGGAGGAGTGCACAAATACACACACACATATACACACACATATATAGCTACTCACATTTTTGCTCCTTTTTGAGCTCTCCCATTATATTCTCCGCTCCCTTGTATTCTTGTTGACTTGGCTCAAGCTCACTCACCGTTGTATGCTTTCTCTCCTCGCAAATCCCGACTTTTTCCCCAATTCCCTAACCCTAGTGTTTTCCAGTCTGCATCCAAAATACACAAAACCATTATCATAGCTGGAAGAGAGCGGATGGGTATAATATGCATTTAACTTTATGTGTGTGTGTGTGTGTGTGCAACGCAGTTCAGCATTGTCTACCTTATTCCTTGCTTTTTTTCCAAAAATGAGAAAAGATCAAGTAAAAAACCTTTTGTTGAGAGAGGCTTGTAAAATTTCCATACTTTTTGGCTTCATTTCTCATACACAATTTTATATATTACTTTTTTCCGGGTATTCAGCTGCTTTTTCTAGAGTTGAAAACAAGCAGGAACGCCATGCTCTTTTGGTGTTTCCCTCTTCGGTTTTGTGCATCTTTTCTAGTTAGCTCACATTTAATCCAAGAGCTTTGTAGATGGAAAAGGTGGAATGGAAAAATGGGTTTATATTGTGGACGCTCTTTGGGAAGAATATTGGAAAGGATATTGTTTCACGTATCGTTGAATTTTTATCGGTGAGTTTGTGCCTAAAAAGACCATATCAGATTTTGTTTTGAGAGAGCTCTTCTCAATATGTTTGAAATATAATGTGTGTATTACATATTATCAAACTTTGGGGATAGATAGGACTGTGGACAAAATGAAAAAGACAAATGCTCCCCTGCACGAACGAATCGTATTCACTTAAATATTCATATAATTACTGGACAGGTATTGTTTTTTGAGAATTGCTAGTCCTCATTCATGGATATACAATATGATGATTCATATGAGGAAAATAAATACGAAAAAAATACTAATAATGTTACATATCATGCCATTTATTCTTTTGTTTGCCATCTGGCTGGAATTGGAATTGCGTCTTAATTTTTTTTCCTTTTCATTTGCTAACTCTCCTGTCAAAAATTCCCTTTTGAAAAGAGGAAAAATGCTTTTAAACCCTGATGCTCATTCTTTGTAGGGAGCAATTTGCACGAACGATAAGAAATGGTAAAACGACAACAACGGGAAAGACTTTTCAAAGGAAGGGGAAAAAATTGGATGGAATGAGTTTTTCTAATATTTTTTTGTTCCTGGAAAACAATAATGTGGCGGAAGACAAAGAAGGGAAAAAAGTTTGAAAGTGGCGTAATTGCTTTACTTAGCTAATTAGACAATTTCACTAGGAGTACAAGGAAGGAGAAGGGAGCTCTGAAATCCATTCTTGTGACAAATGTATCCACCCAATAAAATGGGGGAAAATCTACCACACCATCTATCACGATATGAATCAAAATTGTCTGCCAAACAAATAATATGACAAATTACAAAGGGCCACCCATTCATGTCCTTTGGGCGAAGTAGTCGTTTTCAAGAAAATTACCTAACGTTCAATTACGACAGTCTACCTTTCCCCTAGTCTTTTTGCTATTGTCTCAAGTAGAAAATTATGGCAAATATACGACTCGCCATATTTTCGTGCTTTCATAAAATTCACAGGAATATAATAGAAAGCATGTGTGTGTGTGGAATGAAATGTGTTGGTATTCTCATATAAAAAAACGTACCATCATATCAACTTCATTGGAAATGCTTATTTTTTTATTCCACAAGGGAGGTAAAAAATATGTAAACTGGAGAGAGGAAAAACATTGGAAGCATATTGGAAAAAGTGAATATAAAATAGACTTGGATATAAACTGAAAAAAATACAGTTTATGTAGAAAAGTTTTTTTTGAGCATATTCCTGCCACGAATATTCTCTTTGGCTCTTATGTAAGTACAGTTAAGCCGGTAATATGCATTGAACGTTTTTGTGTCAGGCGGAGAGAGAGATAACGTGAGTGCTTATGACATATTCTCTGTGTGGTAAGCAACCTCAGCTGTCATACTATTTATAAATGTATCAAAATCAAATAAGACAAAAGGTTATAGTCGAAACGATGCAAAACATAAAATTTTCTCATCACAATAAAGCCAATCATGCGCTGTGAGTTGGGAAAAGAATAGGGTATTTTTCCAATGTATTTGCTAACGATGTTTTTCCATAATCTTGTTGGTTCCACAAGTATCATTTTATTAGGTCTGGACATTGAATAGGAAGTATAATTGTAGACATTTTAAAATTGAAAACTAGCATAATTTGCTTATTAATATTTTACATTTTTTAAAATGAGCTAGCCCAATTTCACATTTCATTTCGTCCAGGGAGGATTTTAATTGATTGAGCACGCAACATTTGCCATTGTCTTCCTAATTGAAACGGAAGAGAATGTAATGTGAAATATAAAGGGATTGCTTGACACTTTCAACGCTTCAAATATTATTTATCTTTGAAATATTCATATTTATATTTTCAATGATGTCTGTCATAACCAGACGAGGAATGAAAGTACGTTGAGAAAAACATGTTGACAAGTTTAGACACAAAAAACGGATTTGCATATGGTAAATAATTTGCAGCTTTAAATACAAACTTGGACGAGGCAAATTAACGCTAAGGATTCAACATTGAAGTGACCTTGGATGTTTTCCTATTTCCCTCTAAATTACTTGTCATGTTGTATATCTGTGTCGAGTCAATAACCAAATGAAATCGCTTTTAGGCGTTCACTCCAATTAAAAGCAAGAAAACTAGGAAGAAGGCCTTGTGCCCACGAGTCAATAAGCGCGCTTAAGCGGTACAATCAAGAAAGACTAAAAGCGGTTGAAAAGTCGCACATTATTTAGACAAAGCTGTAAAGCAAGAAAAAGCCAAATGGTGGTCTTCCAAAAAATATATCCCCAGAAATACAAACATATATATATATATATAAAATATGTACATTGAATAATTGGACTTTACACTTATTACAAAGTGTGCCTGAGTTACAAACCCCAATCTTCACCAATGGACATTTAAACCAAGAGGAGTCAGAGTTGCTGCTGCCACGGAAGAAAAATATATATCAGTTTGACTTTCTCTCCTCTTCTCCTCCAATATCCCATACATACATATGTGAGTGAGTAAAAAAGCAAAGCCATTAGCAAAAGACCAGTTTCTCAAAAAGTGTGCAGTTTCATGCAGAAGCGTATTTTCGTTGAGAGAGTGGGAGACGCGTGTGTATTTCTTTGTGCACTAGTACGACGACCTACACGTATGCACGACGTGTTCAACCAATATAACTTATGAGCTCTTTTAGAAAACCGTGTTATGAGAGCTATGTCAGCCACGTATTTACTTTTCTTTCTCGACTACCAATCACAGTCTTAACACTTCTCAAGCTCACTTTTACAGCCAATACAAAACAACTTATATAAAGCTTTCACTCGTTCCTTTTCCACGACTTGAAGAATGGCATGCCTGGTCAAATGAGACTTTACCAATCAAAGCGCCTCAACAGAAACGTTTCTAAAAACTGCTTCTATCCTAATGAATACCTCCAGAGTAAACTTTGTTTTTTTTCTTTCTCTCTCTCTCTCTCCGTCTTTCTGTCTCTGGTTTATTCTCATTTCAAGTTGCTCGTTTTTCTTCCTTTTTTGCCAAAGGAATGGCGCCCCAAACCCCTAATCGGGTTGTCGTATTTAGCCGGATTTTTTTTCCTTACCAGCGATTTCCCTTTGTAAGTTCGTTAAAGAAATGAACTTCATTTGGGATACTTGTTAAATTACGGTCATTTTATTGTCGGCGTTGGCTGACCTGGCTGGAAGTAGGGAGAGGAAAAAGGAGCTAACTCTTTGGAGAATAAAGCCACAAAAGTTGATAAATACTCGAGAGCTCATTTTGTTTCTGATTAGGAAAAATCAATTTATAGAGCGGACGAAAAAGAGGGAAAAAAGAGGTGGAAAAAACTAGTCCAGATAGTAGCTAGCAATAAAAAAACAAAAATTTGTCAACGAAACACAGGGAGAGTCATTCATCGAGTTGAAAATTAAGTTATTATTTCCCTCACAATTTACAGAGGAGTTTAATCCACAAATTTAGGTGGTAAATAGTTAAAGAGAAAATAGGAGAATGGAGAAGGAAAGGAATATTTTAAATTGGCACTTGGCTTGTGCACTCGGTTGCCAATTTTGTATGACGAACAAGTACGCATTGACAAGCCCACTTGAAGTTTGAACAAGCAGGAGTGGCAGGATTATAAAAAGACTAAGTGCACAACATGTCGTCCATACCTCCCATGATTACAGTCACTAAATTTTAAATAAATTCAAAACTAGAGATTGACTGGGTGGAGTATCCTACATTAAAAATGCATAAAGCAGAAAAGCTTAACAAGCCCTCTTGCCGTCTCCAACATTGCCATTTAGCCGTACAAAAAGCCACGCTATGAGCTTTCACTGGAAAAAGGGAGGAATGAAGCAGAACAAACAGGGATTTTGAGCACAAGTAGACATTCAACTTGCAATAATAATAAGTACATGTGACTCTCAAGAAAAGAGGAAACAATGTCATGTTGATGTTTGTACACACTCACGATTTTCCTGACCTCCAGGTTGTACGGTCACTGGGCTCGGATTATCCTTATGATTTGGACAAGTGACGATGGACAAGACGGAAATTAGTGTTGAGAAGATGGACAAGAATTTCTGAGAATGGGGGCTGTCGACAGTTTGATGATGGTCAAGTACGTGTGGGCGCCTGTCCTTCAAGTCTGACATACTCCAAAAATCCTTGTTCTGATGCAACTCTCTGGTCAGATTCTGTTTTTTAGTTTAGAAAAAAAACAACGGGAAAGTTGCCATTAGTGAATAAAAGCAAATTCATGGGAAATCTGTGTTGACTGACATATGATGACATGCATTTATGTAGAAAATAATTGGACCCCATGACGACTTTTTCCGATGAATTGTATGTCATTGTAAAAGAAACATATTTTCAGACAATGAGGAAAACAGGAAATGTTTAAAAATAGAGAAAGGGCTATTCACTCTGATTTCTAGGAATGAAGACAACAACGTGGTGAAAAATATTATCTGTACTTTATTCCCTTTCCTCTGTTTTGCACAACATGTGGGAATGGGTTTTGCGGGGAATATGGTATTTTTATACGTATAGCATTACCACACATTTCTGTGTGGAGTGACATGCGTCTACTCTAAATATATTGTAAGCATGTATGCTCCTCTTTCACTCGTGAACGTGCGTAGATTTCCCAACGTAATGGGAAATACACACGACGGGGAAAGCAAGATGAAAAGAGGAGAATGCGAAAGGAAGATTTTGGCATGAATATTTACAATAGAATCTTTTATTTACATGTTTTTCATAGGTGAGTGATTTCTCCGGGGGATTGTAAGGCAGTTTCCTGAGGAAAATCGGGATTTGCTTTGTTTTCTTTTTTGGTTTCACTCAAAAATGGAAACTTTCACGACACAACTGACTCCAAAGTAAAATTTGAACAAATTAAGTTTTATTTTGTATTTTGTAAAAATGTCAGTAAATGTTAGTAGGGCACAATTGTTTAAGTATGACACACTTGGACACAAGATGAGAAAGGAAAATTGCGTAAACTTTTTAAATCATTCTTTTAAAATTGAGTAAAAAAACGGAATGAATCCCAGTCTGGCAAAAAGTCTAATTTTCAATGTATAAATGATTCATTCACTGTGTGTGCATGTGTTTATGCATGGGAATCGGGATTCACATACGCATGACGTCACACATTGACACGTGAAAACATTATCATTCCATTCAGACTTGCTTTCTATGCATGATCCTTTGTTTGAACACTTTCCGACTTCCTTTTCATCTCAACTCCACTTGAAACTGGTTGGTAAAGCACATAAAAATCTCCCTCTATCAAAACATTCCCGTCCCACATTGCCAACTGTCCGTAACAAAGATAAAATTGAAAACGCATTTCAAGTCAACTTTCACATTTCTTCAATGAAAACGCCACCCATTCATAATAACACACACACTTCCTCTCTCAATCTTGGTGAAACTAGCATTTGATTAAATTCGTAGAAAAACATTGCCGCTCCTGCACACACACACATTCAGAGTAATGCACATTGGGAAATACGGAAAAAGTGTCTAAACTATTTTAATCCAATTCTTACGTTAAACGACCCCTTGTTAAAAATTATTGTAGTGTTGTCTCCTAATCTAATTTAGTTGTGTCGTTGTCGAAGAAGAAGATGATGATGATGATGACGTGTCTTGTAGAACAAAGATGACGAAAATGACGACGATGATTGTGTTAGCGACGGAGAATCATGTATATCTATGTATGCAAGTTTTACTACTAAACCGTACATTTACAACAGGCTTGGATGAAGTTATTGATCTAAAAAATACAAGATAAAAATACTAGCGAGACACAGAGAGCGAGAGAAAAAATGTGGAATGAAAATAAGTGAAAAATAGTGTTATTAAATCTATACAAGGTATTGAGAAACTAGAGACGGAGTCAACGGGGAGGAAGAGACGTTGACGACAAAACACAACAACTGCACAGTGTGACTCCCATCGTCAGAGTGTAAAGTTGGAGGAGTCTTCTCATGAACCTTTTCCCTTCTTTCTTTCCATCACTCTGCAACTTTTTTTCCCTTTCTTTTTCATTCCCTCTCATACAACATTGCTTACACTTTTACATGTACACGATTCTCACTCACTCTCTCTCTCTCCCTCTCTTTCTCGCTCGATCTTTTTTCTCTCTTTCTTGCTCCTTCCTTTTACTTTTTTCCCCTTTTCCACTACGTATAATATATCTGTGAAGGAAAAACACGTTGGGAAGAGAGAGAACAACACTGAGATGACAAACAGTGTGCTTATGTGCTACGTATGTGTATGTGCTGAGAAAAAAGAGTGTAGTATGTCTGAAACATTTGAAAAGCAAAGTGAAACTCGTAGTGGTTGTAGTAGAAAGTAGTATAGATATTGCGGCTCCAGTAATTCACTAATAGATGCTGTTCCTTTTTTTCTCCAGGAGAACAGCCATAATATGCATTCACCATCAAGTCAACTCATAGGCTGGCGCTCACACAACACATTGCAAGAATAGACTGATCCTATCATGGGAATTGGAGGATTTGTATACCAAGAGTTAGGGCTGCAAAGGGGCATAGGCATACATGCTGTGGAAAATTTTACCAAGTTGGTCCTCTCAATTTTACTTTCCTTGGTTTTGTCTTGGATAGCGACTTCTCCAAATGTGACCCTTTATAGTGAAAGTCCTGGCTTTAAATTCGACATTCTTAGGATTCGTCGTTTTAAGCTCAATGGCAACAGACAATTAGGAATAATTAGGAGAAACTTTTAATCCCAAATTTTGTATCGCTTGAGAGTTACACATAGATAACAAATGTTAGCTTTAACTTTCGCTCAGAATTTACTCAGCCATTCTTGTGCCATAATGATTAGTCATTCCGTTAACTTGGATTGTTAAGCAAAAACAAGAATTCTCTCCAAAACTACAGTAAATGATGAGTTGAGTAATTACTTACAGTAGTGAGAAAATGTCGATTTGATTTTGAGTTCTAGAGTCAAACGGTCAGATTATTATTACATGAGTACAGGAGCAGGTTTAAGATCGTGTCTGACGACAGTCGGGCGATGTAACATGATCGTTTCCAATACACGACTATTTTTGTGAGGTTTTGGTTTAGTTAGTAAAAACGCTGATGAGTCCACTGGCTCTGATGTCGAGTCGGTTTTGACACTAGAATTCACCTACTCCATGTGTTAAACGGGGATACAAAGTGTTTCATGGGCTCTGCTCGTAATGAATGTAGGAAGCGTGTGCTTCCGTTCCGCACGTTTCGTTATAGTCAAAGGCATTACTTCCCCTTGGTTAGAAATCAAAACTTGAAGTCGTCTCCACTTTGAGGAATTTGTGGAGGAGGATGCCTACTTTGAAGAAAAGAGGAATGAGCTAAACTCCTCATCTATGAATTTCTCTTTTGTAAATGTTCGTAAGTGTTGGTGTGCATAACCAGCCTTGTTTGTATCTTGCATTAGTTTAAACCCCACCTGGCTTCACTAAGCATGGTTGCTTTTCCAAAATAAAAACTCCTCCACTCAATCTAACCTGACATACCTTCCACGTGAGCGGTTAGATGGTACTGAGTAGTCAATGCAGAGAGAACACACCTTCGCTATTCTCATTGCTATTTAATGCAAGACATATTGCGTTACATGGCATTGAAAAATGTATTTCCCAGAACTGGAAAAGCATGCTGGATGATGTTGGGAGAGTTTTGTGCGTGTCAACGCTCTCTTTGACATTTTCATGGAATACTACTTTTCCCTGTGTAATTTTAAACTTTTATTCATCGACTTGTCAACTTGACAAAACATGCTGTAGTGAGTAGACATGTATCTACATCACGTGAGTTGAGCTAAACCACCTTTACGTGCTTTTTACAAAAAATAAAAAAAAATATCGAAACAAAGAGAAAAAATGACAGTAATCATGTCGCAGCACGATGTGCGTAGATTGATGTCCTCCAGTGAAGTCCAGTAGGGATACCTAAATGCATACAAGGATATTCTCAGAGTAGCCTATTTCTTAGGCAAATCCTTTCTGTCCAGGTACAAGCTTCACTCTGTATGTTGGCTGGAGCGGGAAAGAAAGAAACAAAAAATGAGTATGATGCAGTGACTGGAAGTGATTGTAATAACTAGGAAGGATCATACAAAGTAGTTATTTGGAGTATAAAAGAGGACTTTAACTGGGAGACAAGAAGTGAGCTGAGGTACCAGAGAGCACACATACCCAAAGGGAGAGTGAGAGAGAGGGAGAGCATAAGATATGGAAGTAAAAGTGGTGAGTGTGTGGCAAGTCAGAAAATACCACGCAATCGCCCCAAATACAATCGATTGAAATGACGGAAAGCAATATGAAATTCTCCACTTTCATCCCCATAGACCGTAAGGATTTCTGCCCCAAATTTTTTCTCATCACCCCTCCCATTTCCTATCTATATGAATTTATATTAATATACGGCTCCGTGACTTCTTCCCTTGCCGATATTCTCGTGTATTAGTTACTTTGTGTGCATTCTCTTGTGTATGTACATGCATAACGAATATTTTTATTATTCCTTCCGATTTTCCTTAAGCATCAGGCTTAAAGCACGACCGACCGGGAGGATTTCTCGCTTTCATACACTCCACCACACGAACACATGCACTCACTCACAGTCAAGTCGGAGGAGGCTTGCCAGAGTTTGAACAATCCGGTGGCTCCGTTTAGATGCCACTTGGATAGGTACACAATCTCCTCAAGAGAGAGACACTAGAGCACCTTCACTTTTTTCCCTTTGTCATCTTGGCGCTTTCATTTTTAATGATTTCACTCATGCATGCGTTAAGCAAATGAGGGGGATTTGGACATGGATTTTTTCACACTTTCGCTTCAAGTATTCCTTTTCGGAGTAAAAAAAATAAGCAAGCTCGAAGACTTTTTCGGCTCCTCTGGTGATTGTAAGAAGTTTGCTAGAAATTTTATTTTATTTCAATATCATCAAATGTCACTTCCATAAAGAGTTGATTGTTTGGCACACCGAAAGTCATATGATTTATATCGAATAATTACTCATAATTAGAAATACAAGCGTATTCTTGATGAACTGACACTCGAGTTTGATCCAGTTATTAGTTTTATCTTAGTGGCTAATAATCGTCATGTAGGAAACAAAACAAAAAAAAATTAACTTGATAGTTTTAAGTTCTGAATTTGCGTGTACGAATTAGAAAGCAAATTTTTAATACTTTTGTTAATACTAATTTTTTTCCACTTTAGACAAGCAAACAAGTTTGAACTGAACTAAAAATAAATTTTTTCACCAGTGACTCTAAAAATAGTGGAAATTGAATTGGCCCTTCAAAGATGTTGTCTTTATTGCACCTAGATCCACCACACAATCACAATCAACAAAGCGAAACTGTATGAATGAGCAATGGCTGGGTGGACTTTAGTAGCCTGTCATTTCAGAGAAGGTAGTCTCCAGCTCGTTGGTAATTGACTTGAATTTCTCTTGCTCGTTCCTCAACTCATCTGTACAGTTGTAAAATGGGAAGGAAATGGTTAGAGTCAATTATTGCGAAATATGAGAGATCAAATGAAACTGTAGTTGGCACTTGATTACCTTCAATCCTGTCGACTTCCTTGAGGAGCTTCTGGACAGTTCGTTCAGCAAACTCAGCCCGAGCCTCGGCCTGTTGAAAATCCCATTAAATCTCGTTTAAATATTAATACTGTGATTTGCGGGAATAAACCGGTAATTGGTAGCTGATTACTAACCTGCTTCAGCTTGGCGGAAAGGTTCTTGATTGTAGACTTGAATTCGATTTCCGTTTGTCGGGCCTAAATTAATATAAAAGGTAAGTATGAGTCAGGAAAGGTACATAATACCTTTATAGATATGGAGGGGGTAGTAATGCTAGAGAATTCATACAAAAACCCTGTACCTTTTCTTCAGATACTTCAAGAGACTTGAGATTGTTACCGACAACCTTCAACTCCTCCTCAAGCTCTAGGATCTTCCTGTGAATATAAAGTGTAGAAAATTGGAAATTAAAAGATGCTGCTCTGGCTCAAATTAAAATATTGTAAAAAAGATTATAAGTATATATTTAAACTTGCATTTCTCCAGTGTTGGCACGATCTTCAGCGATTTCGACTTCCTGCTCAACCATGGCTAGCTTCTGACCCACCTGGAATTATCATCGTTTGCACATGCCATTTTAGTTTTGATACTTTAGAGAAATGTTGACATGCAGTGACTGCTCACTAAGGGTATATATTTCCAAGACGACAAAGACGAGAGCGATCAATAAAGGAAAAGGTTGAGTGCATTCACCTCAAATTAAGGGAGGGAGAGGGCAACAATATCTCACACTGAAATGAATTACCCCTGGAACAAGGTACGAATATACAACAACTCACTGGGTAATGCTCACTCGGGGATCTAGAAACATTCAAATCCACATTATCCTACATCAGTATTCAGTGCTCTATATTAATTATGTTAGTGATGTAACAATACAGGACAAACAAACATCATGTGTGGTGTTTCTTTGTTGATTATGTTTGAGGTCTTGTTGGTGCACAGTAAAAAGTAGCACCTGGAAAAAGCATGCACTACAAACAACAAAGCAGGAGCTGCATTCCCTTTGAAGCTATAGCGAGCATTAACCTCATCGCATTTCCTATCAGCCTCTTCAGCGAGTGCGGTAGCTTCCTTCAGCTGAGCTTCCAGGGACTTCATACGCTCCTCATCGGTGGAGGAGCGGTTCTCCAATACCTTGCGCATACTATTACAAACAATTTATTCCGCAATTACACACCAAATCCTATAAGCTCGGCACATGCTTCACTTTCAAGTGTGCTCAAATTACCGCTCAGATTCGTCACCTTGGTGCTGGACAGTGACAAGTGAGTCAGAGGCAGCTTTGAGCTTCTCCTCGGTGTTTTCAAAAGTTTCTTCAATTTGTTGAACTTTTCGGCCAAGAGCGTTAACTTCAGTTTCAGTCTATGAAAAAGAATAGGCTTGAAAATATGCTAATATTAAGTGGCGTTTAAGGGGCTGAATTTTTTAAAAAGTCATACCGCAGTGAGAGCTTTCTCCTTGGCTTCAAGATTGGCATTAACTTTGGCAAGGGTCTCTTGTGCGGCGGTATACTCAGCCTCGAGTTGAACGAGACGCTTTTTCAGGGCATCAACTTCTTCCGTTGATTTCAAAACTCTGGAGTTGGCATCCCGAGCAACTTGCTCCATATTATCTGCCTTGTCGTTGGCATTGTCCTTCTCCACTTTCATCGCCTGCATCTTCTTCTTGATGGCTTCCATCCTGACTCTTTGGTTGGGTTAGAAACCCGCTCACAAGGAAATTAACTAGTTCAAAAGTGTACAAGAAGCTGTCAGTTAATTTTTAATTAATTTACTCTTCCATTGCTTTGTTCAGCAAATAAACCTACATTCATCAAGCCCACCAAATCTTTTATAGATTTCAATATTGCGCACATTGGCTACTATTGCTGGTAATATGATAATACCTCGTAAATGCGCCAATATTATTGCATTTGGTAATGTTCACATGATAAATTAAAATTTTGAAAGAAAAAATCCTGATTTTCATTTTTTTTCATGCTTTCTACATAATATATGCATGCATGGGAGATTGTACCCATGCATATATGTATAAATGCTTAACTATACTTTATTTGTGTATGCCGAATGTATAGCATCACTGACATGGCGGCAGCCTTGTTCATGTTCCGAAACAACTCTTGAGATAATTTATGCAAAACAGTTGCAAAAAATTGGCATTGTCCAATCTATCGTTTGGCACAAAAACCATGCTATCGGAAAACAGGCTAGTCCAAAACCGAAGTGGCTGCGTTTTAACTTCCTGCGTTTCCTTCGTTATTTTCAGGAATTTGTACACATTTCAAAATTTCAATCAACTAAAGTTTTTTCGCCTTGGCCCATGAAAATGCATTTATTTTTTAAGAAATGGCCATTTTGCATGCTATCTTTATGAAAAATTACCACTTCCCCAACAACACTTTGAATATATCGCTAAAACCGGCAAAACACCACACAGCACGATTTTTTTCATGAAGCATATGTAAAACTTATTTTCATGCACAAACACCTCATCCTTATAAAATAACATCTAGCCACAGCCATCCAACCGAACCCGTGTCACATCGCCCCGGAACGGTCCAAGCTCTGTGAACACGAGCATCTCATGAGACGCTTTAATTTCCAGAAACAACACAATAGCCACATCTGTCGTGAAATATATATTTTTGTGAGCATCTCCTGCAAAATGCCTATTGTCACATCACACTTTGATCACACTCTTCTTAACATCCTTTTTGATAACTCCTGTTCTCATCACCAGATCCTCATCACGGTCTCACCGTATCCGTGAGGAAAATGGTTCGACGTGTGCAATTCAGCCACAGCGAAACAGAACTTGCGTTGTAATCCCCAATTAGAACTGAGAATAGAAGAAAAGAGCCGTGATGCATCCTCTCATTGTAATCCATCTGGTGAGTGAATTTATTGTCACAACAACTTGTTTTCCACACGGGGATCTTAAATTAACTCCACGGCACAAAATTCAAATTCCTCTTGATGAGAATCTCCTCCTCCAAAAAAAACACGACAACATGCTTTGTTCCCCGCTCAGAAAAACAAATCAATCTCATCAACCACGTGCAATGAATATACCGCAAGCTCACACCTCGCTTATTATGCTTCATGTGTGTTCTTCCGTGCTCCACCGGTTTTTTTATGCCATTTACTAGAAATTCTTTATGCATTCTAGATACTCCACTGTATCACAATCAACTTTACTCTACGCGTGTAATCAGTGGATTTCTATATTATGCAAATTTTTGTTTTCTCCAATAAAAGGAATTTCCTCATTAAATTCTTGTACATTTTTTCAAAAATAAATTGAGAAAATAAAGTTTTTTTTAAACCACCTGAAAAAAAGAGGAAAATGGAAACGGGACGATGAAGCTGGAGAAGTAAGGCGAGAAGGATCTGGGCAAAAGATCAGAACTCAAATGCTGCTAAAATAAACACACGTATGCAAGCCAACACTGAGATTCAAAAGTGAACGTGGAGGGTCATTAGTTCCGTGAATTCACAAGACAAAAGGAGTCTTATTCCTTTATAATCCAACAAGTTATATTTAGATCGAGCCCAGAAATAAACTCAACGCTCGACAGCAACGTTGTGAAAATGTGTGTACTCAGCTCGTACAATGTGATATGGGATTTTGCAAGCTGAGAGAAAGGAGACAAGCAGGCAGAGCAAATAGGACGACATGGTGTATACAACCATATGAGACGAGAGAGGACTATCATCAGACACCTCTTTTGTTTTATATCATTCCCATGTAAACGAGTATTATGCTTTTGACGAAGATTGTCTCACTATACTCCCCTCTCCTCTGCACTTCTCGGCAAGGATGGTTAATTGTGTCGTAAGCCTACGCAGAGACTACTTTTATGCAAACATTTTGCACCGCAGATGTGTTCTCGAACCTACAGCTTTATTTACAGCGTGCAACTAGCTAAATCTCATCTTTCTCCCAACAACGGATGCACATCTTGTGCTGCTTCGGATGTGGAAGCTTTTAGAAACCAAAGCATGTTCCGCACGTCACTTGAGAAATATGTAGTGGAAAGCATCAAAGTGATAGACATTTCAAAATATAGAGTATATTTTTAGCTTATCATTCTTATGAGGTTATCTCCTCAAACATTACATTTACACTCTTGCATGTTTATCCTCCTGTTGGGAGTTTATTTTTTAAAAGTTTTATTTTTTTACTTGGGCATCGGCCTCAGGTGAAATGAATTAGTGAAGAGCAATGTTCTAGCGTGATGAGCTCAACTAGGAATTTGAAATCGAATAACGAAATACGGGCATAGCTTTTAAAATAGGGTTCCGGAGTTAATTTAACTCCGGAATATTTTCCTTGAGGATCAGCGGAACGAGTAGTAAAAAGTAGTAAATAAAGGATGGAGACAAGAATGAGTCAGAGATTTCACATTCCTGTAATAAATGGCAGTAATAAGAATAACGCTTGAAGGCTATGAGCTCAACGAGGATTGAATCAGAGACTAAGAATTTGAAACAGATCGACAAAGATGTTTGTAAATGGGATAGATTTCCCGAATGGAGGAAACATTCTTTTTGTACAACAGGACAGGAAGTAGTTTTTAGGTAGTAATGGTGGCATGGTTGCAGTTTAGCGAAAGTAATATCATATGGCTTTCAAATTTACTAAACATCCATAATGTTGAAAAACATGACTACTTCTCATAACAGAAGCTCTTGTAGATGATGTCGGCATGATTTGGCTTTGTACAGTTTCAAAATACTTTATTACTGCATGTATAAATAGTATGCATAATGCATATGTAACGAATATCATCTAAATATTATTTCTGTCCGACAGATTGATAGCCTCTTTTAATGTAATGAAGTGGGCCCAAGATGAATAATACAAATACTTTGGACAGCCAACCGGCTACCGTGGGTTTGTATTTGCAGCTAATTTTGATGAAATAGAAATTTTTGAATTTTGAAAAAGATCAATTTGATTCCTAAAGTCAATGGTTAGGGGATATTTTAAATTGTTCACAAGAGTTTATTTTGTTGAAGATGATGAAAAGTAAATCAATATTGATATTCAAAAGTTGCAGCACAAATTCTACGAAAAGTTATTGAATGCATTAGTATGAATCAGAGTGAGATGAGCAAATATTTGAGAACAAAAATTCAATGGGTTTTATGAGTCATGCGATATGTGAGGTCTGTCTGTGTTTTTTAACACTAGTCTCCTGTACAAATGAAGTGTTTACATGATTTCGACTTCAAAATTTATTAGAACGGATTACATACAGATGTATTAAGTATAAATTGTTGTAGTTTATTGAGTACATTTATTACAACGGAGTAGTCTCTGATCTGATTACCCATTATGAGCTCGTCGACAGTTTTGCTTGTGAAGGACTTGAGCTAAATTTCTGAATTTACAATGAAAGCATCATACTCGAGTTGAGTTTTTGTTGAATTATTTGCATAGAAAATGGATAACTATTGGAAATTTTATTCTCCTCCATTTCAGCCTTACTTAATATGCCCATTAGAGCATGACGAATGACGAGATGCTGAGCGACTAGGCAAGCAAAGCATTTTAAACTTGTAGGCGTTGGTAACACACATGTTCAAAAATAAGCGATTAAAACGGCCAACAATTTAGCCAAAGTAAGCAAGCTTTGAAAATATCACATGAGCATGTCCTGGCGGATATTTTGCTGCTGGCAAAAAGTTTTTAATGTCCTGGCCTGGCGGATATTTTGCTACTGGCAAAAAGTTTTTAGCTCAGCGCTTGTTCAAATTGGATTGACTTTTTGACACGTAAACTTGTCTCTTTCACAAGTTACGTTTAAAATTAAATTGACACCGTTGTGAATCCCAATAGGATTTTCAGAATTTCATAAATGTTGACAAATTGGCATTACAAGAACGCCAATGTTCTAAAAAACATTGACGTGAAGAGAGGGTGGTAGAATGAAAGGGAAAATCTGGGCAGTCTCCAATTTTTCATGCACAAACAATCCCGAGCGAGTACAATTCTAATTCAACATTCTACTTTGCAGTTTACTTCGACCAGTGCATCTCTCTCTCTTCAATTGTGATTCATTTTCACATTCCATGACGACCTCCATTAAAACTCTAAAAAATAAAATGAAAAATGCCCAAAAGGAATTTGAAGATTTATCAACCTAAAAAGGATATGAATGCATAGCTTAGCATAATACACACCTCTAATGCGCTAACGATGACACAATTAACTTGATACAGGGTGGTTAGGGTTTCTCTTTGAATTTGTACTCCGAGACATGATCCTGCTGACGATACAAAACAAAACCTTTTCCGACTGATAGACTCGGTGATGATAGAACACAAACGAATTTTCCTACCTACTCTTGCATGCTTTGTCTGGATTTTTTATCAAGCATTTACAAAAGCTCTTATATTATCACTTTGCACCGGCAATTCACGTTTTCAAAGCTGCCTAGTGTTGAGTTTATTTCGGGGCTCGATCTAAATTTAACCCGTTGATAATAAAGGAATAAGATTCCTTTTGTCTTGTAGATTGGGAAATAATGACCCTCTACGTGAGATTGAATCGTCGAGTTGGTTTACATACGTGTTTAGTTTAGTTGCATTTGCGTTCTGATCTTTTGCCCAGATCCTTCTCGCCTTGCTTCTCCAGCTTCATCGTCCCGTTTCCATTTTTCTCTTTTTTCAGGTGGTTATATTTTTTGAAAAAAAAAATTATAATTTAATAAAATACCTTAATTATTTTAATATAAATAGCAAGGTAGAAAGATTTATGAGGTAAGAAAAACCAGATTATATACTAGATTGAGAGGAAAGGTGCCAGTGATTCAGTGAAACTTGTAGAAAAGGAAAATGGCATAATAATATTATGGAAAAACCCCAACAGAAAAGAAATGAAGTGGAGGTGGAACATTGCATCGTATTCATGGCACGTGGTTCCCAAAAGAGCATTTCTTTATTTCTGACGGGGACAGGTGCTCCAGTCAAGGCGGAAAAGCAACAGGCAATTTTTTCTTCCCTTCTTTGAGAAAATCCCTAAGTGATATTCCACAGAGGCTTGTCTCCTTGCACAAAGTTCGAATGATCTCAATGACACAACTTGAATTAAATGAGGTGGCGTTTTTCCCTTCATCATCTTTGAAAACGCGCCTGCAAGACGTTGCCCATTTGTTTTCCAAAAGTGCGGGATTAAAAACATAAATGTTGGTGGCTTGAGGAGGAAACAGATTTGAACAAATTGTCAACTAGTCGGCTGTGTTCTCATTGAGTGCAAATATACTTGCAATCCATTAATAATCACAAGAGGGCATTCTCTTTTGTAATTTGTGTGTTTTGAATGACTGCTGGCAACAAGAATACAGAATGTTATGAAGTTTCCTATCATCGTCTCTTTCCCATCTTGACAGAGAAGCAGATGCGTTTTCGTTTTCCTCCTTGAGTTTAAAAATGTAGGCGAGAGAAAAACATGCCGCGGAAAGTGCAGACTTTGTTTCGGACCGAGAAAAAAAGTTTTAAGCGAGGAAAAATGCTGCTGATTCATTGATACCGTGAGAGGAACCTTGTACTTTATTTTTTAGCGAGTGAAAGAAATGTATATACCTTGGTGCTTTATGATGCTAAAGTTATCATCATCGTCGTAATGTGCATCCGTCCATCGTCAGTGAATCAGTTTTGCTTTTTCAACTGCGGCAAAAATATTCCCTTCTATTCCTACTTGCCAAGTTCTGGCTCAACTCATTGGCTCATAGATCACCTAGAGGTGTGTGGGAAAATGGAGGATGTACTGGGAGAAGAAAATGGATCAAGAGTTGTACAATGGAATATTTCACATGGAAACCTTGAAGAGTGTAAAATTAGTGCAGGGAAATAAATAAAAAGTTTACAACTCAAGATTATTCTGTCGATATGAAAATGTCATGATTGGACCATGAAACAACAGCCATCAAGAAGTATTTTCTAATAAACAGCCATACAAAACGAAAATTTCACGCCCAACTTGTTTCACGACGAAATGCCACGCGTCGCGAAGAGAATGTGTTTCAAGCTATTATAAGGGCTATAAATAGGTTGACATTCGAGGATAGGGAAATTTCTTTGGGAAGAGTGGGAATTGAGCGGATATCTTGAGAATGAGGATCTTATTTCTTTTTGTTGGTTTTTCCAGTTTTTTGTCTCTGAGAGGGTTTTTAACCCCACAAAAGAGTCAAGATGGAGGCAATCAAGAAGAAGATGCAGGCGATGAAAACGGAGAAGGATAATGCCCAAGATAAGGCAGATACCATGGATCAAGTTGCCCGAGATGCTAACACCAGGGTCTCCAAGGGAGAGGAAGAAGTTGACGCTCTTAAGAAGCGACTTACCCAACTCGAAGTTGAGTATGCCGCCGCACAAGAGACCCTTACCAAAGTTAATGCCAATCTTGAGGCCAAGGAGAAGGCTCTCACTGCGGTACATAATCCCAAACATTCCTACATTCATATGTACACTCATGAAATACGAATTAGTTTAATGAAATGAATCCATGTAAATCATGAAATCAGGCTGAAATGGAACTGAACTCACTCGGCCGAAAGGTTCAGACACTTGAAGAAACCTTTGAAAACACCGAAGAGAAGCTTAAGGCTGCCTCAGCCTCACTTGTCACTGTCCAGCACCAGGGTGACGAATCTGAGCGGTAATTTGAACACACTTGAAAATGAAGCATGCTCTCAGCTTATAGGATTTTGCGTGTAATGGAGAAATAAATTGTTTGTAATAGTATGCGCAAGGTATTGGAGAACCGTTCCTCCACCGATGAGGAGCGTATGAAGTCCCTGGAAGCTCAGCTTAAGGAAGCTACCGGTCTTGCTGAAGAGGCTGATAGGAAATGCGACGAGGTTAATTTTCACGACCTGGAAATCGGATAATTTTAAATATTTACCTTGCTCATTTCTTCTTTTTCAATATTATACTTGCATTGCATGTACCAGCATCATCCGTATTAACGACTGACTGGAATTCTACAATGGTAGTTTAGTTGAAACTGCATGATTTTGAATAGCTTTTCTGATCTAACTAATATTTATAAAGAAAATGTTTGAGTATTGTTTATAGGCTAATTATGAGAATTTGAATGTTTCTAGATCCCCTCTTCAGCAATACCTTAGTGAACACTCATTCACTCTTATTCAGTATTCGTAACTTGTTCCAGGGATAATTCATTTCCGTGTTTGATAACGTTGCCCTTTCTCCCCTTAATCTAAGGTGAATGCACTCTGAGCCTTTTTCTGGTAACACTCCACTTTGTCTTGGGAGGATTCCTCTACGAAACCCTTTATTTAGTGAGTAGATTCCTGTTAACTTCCGATGATACGAGCTAACACTTGTCAACACTTAAAATTCCAGGTTGGTCAAAAGCTCGCCATGGTTGAAATGGAAGTCGAAATCGCTGAAGATCGTGCCAATACCGGAGAAATGCAAGTTTAAATACGACTTTTTTTTTACAGTATTTTAATTTCTACTAAGGTGAACTTTAGCAACAGTGTTAAATTGGATTTAAATCCACAGGAAGATCCTTGAGCTTGAGGAGGAGTTGAAGGTTGTCGGTAACAATCTTAAGTCTCTTGAAGTATCTGAGGAAAAGGTAAAGGGTTTTTATATAAATTCTATAACGACGCTGCCCCATTCACGCCATTTGTGTATAGTCTAAGAAACATGTTTTTATCTTATTTTAGGCCCGTCAAACAGAAATTGAATTCAAGTCTACCATCAAGAACCTTTCCGCCAAGCTGAAGCAGGTTAGCAATCAGTAACTAATTTCCTCTTCATTTCCGCTAATCATGTTATTAATTTTTAATCGGGATTTAATGGGATTTTCAACAGGCTGAGGCTCGTGCTGAGTTTGCTGAGCGAACCGTCCAGAAGCTCCTCAAGGAAGTCGACAGGATTGAAGGTACATGCATAGATTATTAGAGTGATAAAGAGTATCATTTGATCTACTTGATTTCGCAATAATTAACCTCTATCTTATCATAAATTTGCAGATGAGTTGAGGAACGAACAAGAGAAGTTCAAGTCCATCACCAATGAGCTCGAGACCACATTCTCTGAGATGACAGGATATTAAAGATTGTTTGTAATGGTGACTTTGGTTGTGCAATTTTACAGATCGTTGTTCCTTCATTTTTCTCGATTGTGCCATTCGTTCTCTTCTGTTTTGAAATGATCGTACTTTTAATACGTAACTGTTATAAGCTCAATTGGCGTTGGAAATCAGTCCTTTGTATTAAAATGTGGATGTTGGTCTAAAACAGAGTCATTCACAGAGAGAAATCATTAATCACTCATTTATGTCAGTGCATACTTATATTAAGCCAGCTTTCCTGCTCTTTTGGGTATTTAGCCCTTCTATAAATTCTATGTGGGAAATTACCAGCCCAAGAATGTTTACCAGATCACGTTTTACATTACTTTTTTTAATGTTCCCCGAACAGTTCGAAAGTAGGTTTCTCTCTCCCTCACACCAGTTATTTGTATCAGTATGCGTGTGCTCGAAAAGACAAAGCTGATAGTGCAAAGCTAGAGCATTTGCATGCAATTAGTGCAGCTGGCAGAAACTCAGTTTCTCGTCGAACACTTTTTCGTCGTCATCACACGAAAGATTAAAATTAGATGCTTTGGCAACTCAACCTCTTTCCTTGGGAGATGTTTTACTACTTGAAATATTGTAGCAGCGAAAAAGAGAGAGAAAGAAAAAGCGAGTCGTCGCACATTCTCTTTATTCCTCTCCTAAGTTGGTTATGTCATCAAGGGAAATTTTATCCGCTAGGTTCATCAATGCCGAAGGATGTCGATGTCGTAGCCAGGAAGTAGTTTTTGTCATCCTTCCTTTCGCGACAAGCTTTAAGTACGTTTTGTCATCAGATGAATGTTGGAAGTTGATGGTTGACTGTATCATGTATATGTTCTCGCTAAAATATAATGATATATTATTATACAACAGCACTAACTATGTATGTTTTACTTTGTCAGTCTCGAAAATAGAACATGAGTGTGGCCTTTGTTCCGGATTTCTTTATATTAATGCTCGAGAGTTGACGGGGAAAATATGTTTTATGAATATAAATACCACTAGCATGCTAAGTGGAGCTTGACGTGCTGCCAGCATCTTTTGCCTTGTCCTCTTGATTGGGCGAGTAAGTGAAACGTGGGATAGATTGATTATATGATAAATGTCACATGTTGCATAATATCCACAATATAATGGCTAAAGCAGCTGACTAGTATCATTCTACGGGATCTTTAAATTTCCAACAGTCAAAGGGAACTAGTGCATTTTTCGTTATTTCAAATTATTCATCAGTCGGGTTCTTCCAAGTGGGAATATTTAGTCATCATTTATATTTCCCAGCGTGTTTTAGCCAATCTCGAAAAAATCCAAGATTGTCCACCTGTTCCTTGATTTGGCGTCGTTGTGCTGGTGTCAATATATACGTTATTTATGCTCGCCCACGCGGCTTACAAATTAAATCTGAGGCTCTTTGATTAGATTTTTCTTGTCGTCATTTCGAGGTAACGCCTCATAAAAATGGTTAATGCTAATACATCCCCACTACCACCAACACAGTTTTTCAAACAAATTCAATTCTCAAACGTAGCGGATATGAAGAGGAGGAGTTCATTTCGCAACTTTCAAGCTGCTACATGTGTGGGATGATGTGAATGCGGATAGCCAAAGTGGAAAAGGAATAATATTTTTTTCCTCTGAAAATGGGAGTTCTTTGTTGAGATGCTTTTCCAGATTAGGCGCTAACATGTGTTATCCAGGAAGAAGGTCGTATTTTAAGTTGTTTTATTGGACATAAATGCTGCATAGTACAAATATTATTTAACACTGATAGATTTAACTGGCTTGAATCAAAACATTGTTTCCATGTATACACCATCTAGAAGGTATGTTGAACTGCCAATATTACTGTAATTGTACATAACATTGTTTTTTTAGATACTACAAGAGTGAATTAAATATGTTTATGTAATATATTGAGTTAAACGGCATAAATAGAATACAAAGAGAAGAAGGAAGAGAGAAAGATATTTATTACACGAGTAATAAGTGTTAAGGGCTATAGAGCATTTTCCCTTGTTTTTGTGGCTTTACTATTTTTTCCATTGAGCTACGACCACCTCCAGGTGTCAAACTGACGGTGACAGTTTTTCTTCTTAAATGAACAAATTCATTCAGCCGCCATATAAAATTTACATGGATACATTCAAAAATGAGGGAAGAGAGTTTCCCCATTTCCCAAGGAATTTATGTACCTATATGTTTCTTTTTTACGGCAATGACATTTGAGACTGGAAGAGAAAATTGGATCCGTCAACTACACACCTGTTGGTTGTTGTAAATTCATTTTTTCCCATTTTTGTCACTATCAAAATCTCTCTGAATTATCCTTTATGAAAGTATGTAATGTATGCATATTTAATATACATTTTTTCCTTTCTGTTGAACAACTATTTTTATATGAAACGGACATATATATGTATATATTTAATATATATTATATAATAATTGTAGTATTCTTTTACAAATATGGAATGTGTTGAATGCTTCACTAAAACATTGTCTCCTACGTAATTTCAGAATTACATAATAATACATATATATTTTAAGAAAGATTATTTTTATATTGGGTAAAACGAGGATAATATATATGTGTGTGTATTTAAGTTAATTAACGTCTTACAGACAGGTCAACTTCATCTACTAATCAACAAGTATTCCATATACGCAATCGAAAAATCGTTGATATATATTTTGCAACTGAAAACTGCAACTTCTATCTTAGTTGGCGTGCTTGTCATATATTGCAAGACTTTAGTCAAAATATACTTCAGGAAATTATAAAACTTGTGTGGCGATTCATCTCCTTTAGTTTTCCTTTTTTGCAGCGTTAGAAAACCTACCTAATCACTTTCCTGTTGTCAGAGAGACAACACTTTCATAATCAGGAGACCCCATCTTTTGAAAACGGAAACAATTAACTTTTGCTTTTCCAAAGAGAGTTAGCTCAATGTTGAAAATTGGATGTAAGCTATTGTGATTTGTAAGGAAGCGGAAGAATATTTCCTATTCGATTTTTACTCTCTGATAAGAGCATTGATAAACTAAAGGGACAAACTGAACAACATATTGATTAAAACTCAATTCAAAATTGTTAGCATTTATTGCCAGTCAGTTTCATATGAGTTATTAGCAATATCTGTTTCCTCCTTCCTCCTCCAAAGTTTTCGGTACAAATGTATTTTTTCTTTTCTGGAAGTGTTAATTGACGGGGAAATAATATATATATATAATATATATTATATTATTTTACTCTCTTGCTAAAAGTTAACCTTATCGCATTACAAAGTCTTAAGTGATTAGCATATTATTCCAATTGTGGATAATGCATGGCATTGTGAGAAACACACTTTCAATATCTTCCGTACACACCATATTATATATATATGTATGTAACACATATTTCCTTTTTTAAATGTAAATGCAATTTCTCAAATCTCTGCAAGTCTTTCTGTTGTACGACACTTTTCACTTACACTCATCCTCATTTAGGATCGTCGTGGCATTTGATGCAATCAACAAAGAAAAACAGAAAATGGAAAAATCCTTTTAGGTAAACATTCTCGTAGCCATTTGTAACCATCTACAAAAATCCTACTAGATTATTTATAACTTTCTTTTAATAACATCTCACTCTTTTAATAGGCCTGCCTTTTCTTGATGATCGTGAAGATCTATGGAAAAAAAACTGTCATTCAACACCGTGCTACGCACAATACAATATTTAGCCATTCCTTTTAGGAAGAATTCGAATTTTTTAGATTTGTCCTTTTTTGTGATTTTTTTATCAACCGTTTTCTTTCTAATATTACAACATGAGATTCTCGTTTTTATTAATCTTTGGGTATCAAGTTTAATTATGCATTGTATAACGCATATTTTTTATAGCGTAAATGTCATTTTTGCTCACATGAGTTTTTAGCACACAATTTATTTTTTTCAGCCTCTTATGCTGTCAACATTCTGATAGACGCACAGTTGTTTCCTTTGAAAATAAATTGGAAATGAAAGGAAATACCAGCTAGGGTTCTCAATGACAGGAAATTTGGAAATAATGATTTTATCTTTATTTAGAAATAAAAATCCGAGAAAAAATGCGCGGATATTATACAATTTGTTTGGCTAGGTTTGTTACATTTCTGTGACCTCTGTATTAAATTGAATATTTGAGATTGAGGAAATGGTGTCCCATATATTGTATATTGTAACGTTTCACATTTTTTTATACAGTTTACCTAAGTACCGGATGAGGAAACGTTATACGTATCCTTATATTATAGGAATGATTTGATAGTAACTCCTGAGTAATTTTTTTATCGGCGAGATTCCTTTTGTTCATATTTTAATATATGTTGTGTGGGACGCTACCTATATAAAAATAGACCGTCTCCATATTTCTTTTAAAATATGTACCTTCGCGAATGAAAAATCTATTTAGTAGCTATTTTTTTTAGTAATTGTTTGTTAGATATACATTAAGTTTCCTTCGCAACGTTTGAGTTTACACTTTTGTACACATTGCATTGCATATGGATTTAGTCAATGGAACAAAAAATGAAAATGATTAAATTCTTTCCAGCAAATGGAAAGCCTGTCAACTGAAAATAGTTCACCCATAGCTATGAAAAATATAAATATTTTCCCCATGATGACTGTAACTCAACTTGCGAGAAAGATGCTGAATGGGAGAAACAGGATTTGGGAAACAAGTGACCCAAGAAAAGTAGCTCTGTTTTCTTAACAATGTGAGCAAGCCAGTGATGGAACTTGCAGTGCTTTCAGATATCTGATATGTCTCTCGAGCACTCCTTCAGATTTCACTTTACTCCACTAAATTGCGCAAACTCAAAGCTACGTTAGACACGGAGTTTTCTACAATATTTCTAAAAACAATCACAACGCATATTATTTTCCAAAAGCAAATAGCCTTTTTTCTAAACTTTCAAAGATCTTCTCAAACTTTCAACCATTGCGAAGAAGAAATTGTAGATTATATTTGATAATTTTTAGCAACAAGATGCATTTTCATTATAACATCTTGGATTTTTTTCTGTATTTGTTACTCTAAAAAATGTCTTTTAAGAGCACACCTCATTATCATCGATTGAGCTCCATTTTCCCAGTCATGAAATTCCAATTTGATACAGTAGTATAGTGATAAAAATATCGGGAAAAATTTGTTTCTCTCACTAGGACACACTTTGATGCGATAACATTTTTTAAAATACAGATGCTTCATCAGGCTAATCAAAACGGAAGTATGATGTTTTCCTGCTTCTAATCAAGTCTGTGCTTCTACTTGAAAAAAATCTTAAATTTTGGTTGGTTTAAAGTGGTAATGGTGTGCGGGTCATGAAGCCAGTAAGTTGATTGATGCCAACTTTTATGATATTTTCTTTCTGGAAATACCTTTGAGAACTACGTGTTCGATGCTTTTAGGCTGCAATATTTAAAATTGGGGAGGAACACAAGTTAAATATGTTTCATCGTATTTAGCTGTCATGTTATAATTTGCACATAGTTGTCAAATCAAATGTGAGGGATGTCCAAGTTTTTGTTTTAAATATGCTAACTTAAGGGACACGGGTCTCAAGTCAGCGGCAGCGCTAATATATCAGCAGCAATCACAGAATGTTCAGTACAGACAACAAGCCCACAACGAAAAAATAGAGTATACAGGCATGAGAATCCAATAACGGACAAAAAACTCAAAGACTCAATATTTCTCTGATAGATATAGCAATTACAATTTAATATTAATCGTTAATAAATAAATAAGTAGAATGCAAACCAACAACAAAAATGAAATCTTCAAAAGAAGGAGCAGCTTAAACAATATTTAATTAACAATGATAAACTTAATGATTTAGTAATTAAATGACCAGCAGTAAAATTATATAAAACAATAAAACTTGTGTAGTCAATACTTCGTAGTTTAGCACGACTAGACAGATAATCAGTTAAAAATCATACCACAACCATTCGGGATATTTATATCTTTTTTTACCAAGAAGCGAAAACTGCTTGCTAAACTTTTTTTCCGTCAGAAACCTTTTTTCTTTTTTAGCATAAAAACATTATATATTGAAAATTGGATATTTTTTTGACAGTTTAGGTAAATGTTATCTCTGTATAGTTTTCTCCTTTCTTTGTCATCATGTGAAGTTGCACTGCATCAAGTTTTCGTTTTTTAATATACCGTATACATCCTCAACTCGTCTTGATTTAAATAAAAGAGGAGATATTCAATTTCAACATTTAAAAAAACCGTTTCTCGTTCTCATGACAGGTTGTCATTGACATTGAGGAAAAAAAGATTGCTTGTGGATATTTTTTATAAGCATAAAATTTGTGACTCTGAATGGCACCGACGTTCCATTTGAAATGGCTTGGAAAAGGGATGTGTGATTCTCAACATCTCCGTAAAAAATAACATATTTTTTCGACTTCTACGTGTGTGGTGGGTACATTAAGTATTTTGTAACCGAAAGTCAAACAGTATCACTTCTTTCTAAAACGTAATCATTTTTAAATATATGAGAAAAATCTCACAGAAATAAAAATACAATTAAACCTGTACACATTACATTGCAATTAAAGTATACAGCTGTAACAATACAATAAGAATACTTGCGTGTGGTAATACGCTTATAAAATATATTAGCTTGCTTCGCACTTTATACTCTACAGTCTCGAAACGAATTTAAAAAAGTGCCTACTTTTTTTTCTAGCCAAAACTGATAATAATGATAATAATAATAATGATAATAATAATAATGATAATAATAATAATAATAATAGTAATAATAATAATAATAATAATAATAATAATGGGATAATAATATTAATAAAATTAATAATAATAAAAATTCACCTGTGTACAATTTTTTTACGAATACTTAACCTTCAAAGATTTTATTTTCCGTAAGCCTAATAACGATTATTGGAATAAATTTCCTTTTCCCTTGCCTCCCTCGTCTGTACATTGCCCACCTACCACGACGCCATTTTCAGTGCACTATAAATGTATAAGAGTCAGTGGTGATAAAGGGCAATTGTTAAAATAATGGAAGTGACATTTCGACAATTAGTCTATTAAACAATTCCACTCTTACTAGTTCAGTACACCTACTTTCCAATCGTTTAATTGTGAAGAGTGAAAAACTATCAAAAAGTAGCAAGAGCCGAAAGTCAATTCCCTAAATAATTAAACATCACCATGATGGTGGTGGAGCTGAACACTCTGCTCACCTCACAATATGGCGCATGGAGTTCGAACGGAAATCACGGAGGCTATCCTCCTCATCATTTTGTTGCCGAGCATGTGCAAATGAAGAAAACGGTATGCAACTGCTCATACATTTGTTATAACCTACCTTTACTCAAACAATCACAAAAGCAAGTGAAATGTTAAAATGAGTTAACCTATAAGATACTCGCTAAAGACACATCTCTTATTGTATGCAAATATGAAATATATATTCGGCTAAATATAATATGTAGTGATGTAAAATATTAGAATTCGTTGCATAATGCTCAAGAAGCACTTCTAAACGTGCCTAAAAAGACAACAAGAGAGCACGAAATATGCTTTAATTACCACTAAATGCTTTCCAATCGCATTTTTGAAATTTTCGATGATCTGATGCCAGTGCTTTGTTATCTTGTTGCTTTATAGGACACTAAGGAAACTCAGTGGCATGACTCAATTACATAATGCTAAACTGTGTAACTGCTAAATAACCAAGTTACGAAAACTATGATACAAGAAATTGAATAATTACATAATATGTATAATATGTACAACGATAAAACACAGTTGTTATTCTAGTAACTCCTAAATTGCACAAACTAGTTGGCGCGATATGTGTGGTTTATATTGAGGAACTGCTTTTAATCGAGCAGAACCTAAATTTTCGTTGGGAAAATTGCAGAATACAAATAGCAAACTCACTCCCGGTGTCGTCGCCAAACAATATCTCAATCCAAACAATATGTTTTTCTTCCAGAAGAATTTTCTTTTAAAATGTAGTGATGACTGACAGAAAAAAATCTTCTCATATCTATAACCAATATCTGAGAGTACAATGACTAGGTTCTCATGACAATTAAAATTCACATTTTCTTCTTCTTCCGAGTGACTAGGTAAAGTTAAAGAAATAAGATCCTTGCAACTACAACGGCAAAGGAAAGTCCTAAATGGCAGCCGTTTTTTCAGGTGTGATTTTCGCTAGCTCATAAAATATTTGACGTATAATGCAACTCTATACGATAGAAACCACTCAATATCCTTGTTTTCCCTCAGATGATGAACAACATACTCAGGAAAGGATTCGTTTTGTATACAGTCTAAAATTTGTGTAAGTAATTAATCTAGGTAAATTTATAACAATGAGAGAGAGAGAGAGAAAGAGATAGAGATAAAAAGTTGTTTTTTACGACGGAGGATAAAGAATATATCGCACAAAGAAAGAATGTGAGTGATGATGTGAATGAGTGTGTACAGTGAATGATGTACTCATTTTTTTAAAAACTATTTTAATGCCTTTCAAAGGATGTGCGTGCCTGGAATGAATCCAGTTGCATGAATCTCAAAAGTTACTTTTCCATTTTCACCCCTTCCCACACGACAAATTGTCCTCTCTCTACATACAAGTGAATGTTTTTCTTTATACATGTAAATTCTACAGATTTAAATGTAGGTTAGGTAGCTATTAATATAGTACGTCTGCAAATATGTTATATGGTAATAGAGTTTTTTCTTCTTCTAAAATGAACGTTTTTTTCTTTTCTCCTATATATTAAAGTACTAAACAGGCCCGCATTGTCAAAAATGAGTTCATTCACGACTCTCATAATACAGTCATATTTAAAAGATTTTTTTCATTTGTTTTCTTTTTTCAATCATCGATGCAGAAGAATAAAAACTTTTCTTAATTATAAATATCTGTCGATACTTTAAATTTTTTTCTGTATGCTCAGTTCTGTAAGTCAGTTGAGCATTCTCATCAGTTACTAGGAATCAATGAATGCTTTTCAATATATAACACCAATATCAATATGTAATTAACTCTATTTTATGTATTGTAGAAGTCATAAAAAATTCCTTCAATGGAGAATTCTCGTGACACTGAATGACTTGAGATTCTTCCTGCATGATAATATCAGTACATTAATTACGTTTATATTACCAAAGAATGAGCAGAGTTGAAAGTCTGCAATGATGGGTTTTTTTCACAGTTTAGCCATTTCATTTTTAATTGGTGTCAACACCACAGTCATTGTGCTCAGTATCTACTGAGAACTACTAATTTTGGTGAGGAAACCAGTTGGAGAGGAATGGCTACTGGGAAGAAATCCCAAAAATCCCATTTTTCCAACTACACCCACCCCTTTGTAATATTGGTGATGGCAACAGCTGCTTTCTTTTATAGTTATTGCACATCACCTCCGTGAGAAATGACTTTGTCAACTAGTTATCGTATTTTTTATAACAATTTTAACATTCATCTAGTTGTACTGCCACTTTGGAGAAACGATGCAATTTTACTCAGCTTATTAGAGAACTTTTGCAGTTAACGGTTTGGAATTTTTGTCAACATTTCGTTTCGCCGGAGAAGCAATAACAAGAATAAAAAACATGTGAAGAAAAATCATGATAACGGAATCGGAGTATCGAGAATTTTCCACAATGTCAGTTTCCTCTCTACTTTGGGGTGAGACCATTGAGAAAGAAATCTGTGAGGTTTTTCCCCAATTTAAGTGAGTCATTACAAGTTGCACATCCTACTGTTGCGAATTTTTCTACTCAATCCAGAGACAAATACATTAAAGTATAGTGTACAGTAATACACATGGCTGAATATAATAATTAGGTGATTAATCATGATAGTTATTCATAGAATACGATATAAGGAAAACTGTGTGTATGTAATATCAATACAATGATGACGTAACCTGTAATGATATTCATATACTGACAAAGATAAACATTAAACGACTATGCAGATAAATACAAGGAACGTGCATGATATTATACTGCGCTATTCACGCTAACCAAGTCGCAATAAATCCCACCTCCACTTCCATCACGGTAGGCAAATTAGATCATTTGAGGTTTCAAATATGTATTTTTCCCCCTTGAAAATTGAGAGATTCATATTTATTCGATTTTTTTGTGTCATGGCCCTCACTGGACTAATATCCTGTAAGAGTGCCAAAAATCCATAATTTCCATAAGACTTTTTTTAAAATACAAAGATGAAGAGCAGCAAATAGGAATATTGTAGTAACCCCAAAAACCATTTAATTTGCTTAATCATGCGGAAACGTCGATGGAACAGTAGTTGACAAGATGGTTATCGTGGATATCCGATAGATATAAATACAATAATATATAATTTTTGCTTGAAATGGATCAGTTTCGTATTAATATATCCCCTACAGATACTTAATAAGATAATATATTGGATCGAAATGCTAGTAACAATAATGGTTTAATTACATATACAATAATAGTTAAATTTATTTTCTCTTCGAAAAATTATCATATATATATGAAAAGGATATTTTGACAAGAATACTCTTGAAATTTAAATATAATTGAAGATGTGTATGTAACAATGTAGAGAGTAACGTTAAGTTTAGAATGTAATTTGTGTATACATATAATATAGCTTGTATTCAAAATTTATTAATCATAGTAATAATAATATATATGTTGTTAAGTTAATATAATATAATAGAGTGTGTGTGTATATATTTCCACGTAGTAAATAAATAGCTTGGTATGCTTGTCCTCCTTGGACTGGATACTCGATCCTTTCCATGAAAGTAGCATGTACGCATTCAATACAAACCTCGTGGTTCCCTTTCAAATACATCAAAAATCTTGTTTTTGTTTGTTAACTTCATCTTTACAATATAATACCTGCTCTAGATACGACCATATAAAAAACAACACGGACTCACAACAACTCTTCGCAATCTTCTCCAACGAGATTCCCCACAGGAGGAGAGCACAATATGGTAGCTAATTATTTTTTACATCCAGCTAAACCAAAATACAAGTAGCACATTGACTTTGCTCCAATTCCGATATTTTTACATACAAGAGAGACAAATTTCCCAAGAGGTAAAAAATCTTAGAATGGAGCTCAAGTTGCTACATGCATGTTGGAATGTATCAATGAATAAAAAAGTTTCTACCAAGTTGGCATCTTTGTTGAGCAGTGGAATACGACAGACAAGATATGGAGCAGTTGTTGTGAATACATCCGGAAGATGACTGTATGTTTTTCAGAGAAAGCAATTAGTACAATAATTTAAGATACGAGGAGGATTTCTCCTCGAGTCTAGGAAATTAAAAAGATTTCTCTCGTTCTCTGTAATTTTTTCAACGTTGTAGCGTTCACACACAAACAGAACATTTGAATTTATAGACGTTCCTTGTTTTTCTTATTTTTTTTAAATTGACGTCAGACCTTTTTTTGGAATGGTATAACCCTTTGCTAAAAGTGAGTGTCCAAGATTGTCACAGAGTTTTCATTTTTTGATCTGAGCTGTGTGGGTAAATCGTACGTCAGACTAAAGTGGAATGACAAACGCACAATGTGGCACCATTACTTTCGCAAAGTTTAGGTTAAATTAGCGAAAATAATGTTTTTCTGTATTTGTAAAACAAAAAAAACCTGACTGGAGACTGAGCTGACGATACTTTCTTTACATGTATTTATAAAGAAACACTGGGGCAATATAGGACAATGGTTTTTGACAAAGGGTGAATCCATATATATGATAGCGTATTTAGTACCAATTTTTATACGTTTTATATTTAAAAAGTTTCCTTCCGTTCCTTGTCAATTGTTTTTTACGTAATGTGTACAACAGTGAAAAATTGGTTTGTTCCGTATCTTTCTAAGAATACATTGAGTACAGAATAAATAATTCTCAGATTCCAACAGACTGACGAAAACGGTCTTCTTGTTCCTCCTCTTGTGGAAAGATTACTCAATGCAAGGATTCCTAAAATTGATGAATTGGTACATTCTGTTTGTTTTGTGTTCTCCCACTCACGACTAGGAGGTGTTGTGAGTTGTTTTTTTACTCGATCAAAAAGTTTTTTTTTAATGGTTTGGTGGCTGACTAGAAATTAATTCTGACTCTTTGGATTCTGTAGCTTATGTAGATGTCTATTGTTTCCTTTAAAAAGATACATTATCGCTCAGCAAGAAGAAGAGAAAAAACGAGAGTGTAAATTAAAACCTTGCATTTCACATCCCAATGAACACCTTTACTATATCCGCAATGTATCACAAGCACACACAATGCGTCCTTTAGCACTCTGTATGCCATGTAGAAAATGCAAAACGGATATCACAAGAGTAACTCTATTCGTATGTCAACCGTCTATCCAGAGTAGACTAGAAGCTAAATTCACCCCAATAAAATGTATGAGTTCATCTTGTGGAGCATTTCCTCTCTTTTCGCTCTGATTACATCTTATCATGTTTCTGTCACAGAACGCCCTTTGCTACTTGCTCATCCTGACAAATGTCCATGTCAACTATCATAAAAATCTGATAAGGTATGTTCACTTTTCTCTAAAGACATTCACCCATACAGAGAGACCGGCATACATTACTATTTTAACATTATTCCAGTCTGGCAAGACACTCTACTTAAATCACATTGATCACAGCATGGCGACAGAAGACTCAAACATATAAAATGCAGTGGGTTGCCTCGTAATTGAACAGAAAACATTTAAGTAGTACAACGAAACATGACATATATATATTTATACAGATAGATATTATGAAAGACTTTTTTTGTAAAACAATATCTTCATGCGACCACTATTAAACTCATATCAGTGCTGGCTTGTTTGATTGAAAAATTGGTATAAAGAAAGCGGAAAAGTAAACATATGAGTATATAGAAGACTGATAATATAATATATATATATATATAATCTGTTTGGAAATAAGCGGAAATATAGTTTATATAGCCTACATTTATATGTGACATAGTTGAGCAAGGCTGGCGGGTACTTACATACGTAAGAACAAGAATCGTCAAAAATATATTACAATGCAGAGAGGTTCAACATCAAAAAACTAGACATAATACGTATATTATTAGGATTAATGATAACGGTGTGATTGTTTTTTCTATTATTTAAAACAGAGAGAAATGGATTTAACAACGGAAATATGGTTATATTGTACTAGAGCCAAAAATTAAATCAGAGTGAGATAAGGTAGTAGCAGATTTGTAAAGTTGTAAAAATGAGTAACTCCTCATGTGAAAACTGTCAAAAGGGAAGGAGAAAAAAGGTGAAGATATTTGTTAGAATGGCAGAGGATATCTGGTTGTCAAATGAGATTGGCAAGAAAAGGAAAAACGTCAAAAGAAAATGGGTGAGAGAGGATTGACATAAAAAATGAGACCTACAAGGTGACATATTATCTTGGGTATGACTTCTGCCCCGAATGCAGTTTTCTTCAATGTCCCTTCAAAGATGACAGAAGACAAACGTCAGCTTTTGACCGCTCTCTTTCTCTCCCTATTTAAGAGATAGCCTATCTTTACCCCTAAAGGATTCGAAAACTGGTGCTTGACGAAAAACAAACGTTTGCAGGGCTTCAGTATATTTATTTGTCATTAGGAGATAACGAAGAAGGGGTGCAGTCGGAGCAAAGGTCATTTTCGAAGTGTTTTTCTCCTCGATACACTATTTTTGTATTCAAAGTTGTTCCCTAAACCCGCCCAATATGTTACCTTGTTGGTTGTTGTACCTAGGAAATGAAGATAAAACTGAAAAAAGATTTGATACTGACCTCTGCAACCCTTTGTTTATGGCCAGCATGGCCTTGCCAGTGCTAAAAATCAAACAGAGAGAAAAGCAAGGTAAGAACCAAAATCAACAACAGATCAATTAATCAATTGTAATTGATCAATAATAACAAATATAGAATCATGACAGCAACATTTTACAGGCTGATGAAAACAGTAGTCTCATTCCCAGTGTAACAACCAAAATAAAACATAACAACTTCTACAATTTGCTATAAAAAACAATATAAATCATAAATAATAGTAAATGTTTGGCATTAATTCAGTAATAATAATCATTGAAATACAAATAGATGGTCAAGTTTTATCTGAGAAATAAAAAAGCAACATTGCAAATTTTGCGATGGAGAAAGAGAAAGTAGGAATACAAAGTTTTGGAAAGAAAGAAAAAGTCTCTCCGCCAACACAAACATTCAATACAATATTATGGTAGTAATATAGAGGTGGTGTGTGGCAATGAAAGAATAGATCAACTTTTACATAAAATACCAAATTTTAAATGTGTGTCGCTCATTTTACAAAAATATTTCCAATCACAGAGAAGGCCGAGTCCTCCGCATCATGCAATAGAATTAATTAGCAATTTTTGTGAGGTTAAGTCGCTGATAATTTATAATTAAAATTCCCCGTAAGTTAAAAATAAATAAATGGAAACAGATCGCCGTATCATAATATTATGTTAAATATACCAAACCAATAGGTTTTTCATTTAAGAAACTGATACAGCTCTGCTGTGATAAATGAATTTAAAATCGGGATAATATTGTATGTGATTCTTTTTCTATGCAGATGTAGTTATCCTACACTGATAACTATGTAATATGTATATCTAGCAAAGTTCATTTCATGTTTGTGATAGTTTGCTGGAGGAGATGTATCCAGCGAAGTTTTGTTTTTACATCCACCCCTCCACGCAGTTTTCCATCTACTACGACGTGGAAATCAAGAGCGAGCAAGAAAGCTAAAATAGATTGGAAGGAGAGGAGGAAAATAAGGAAATGCGAAGCGGGAAGCAAGCGATGTAAATTTAAAAACTAGAACTAGCTATTTACAAAGTTGAAATATATGTGATTTTTTATGATGAGTATATGGACGGGTTTTTACTTTCTGTAGTAAATTATGCCAAGTTTGCACATCGCAAACAGTGTCCCGTGAAGACAAAATGCAAATCGCATCAAGAGCTTAATAAAAGTGTCAAAGAAATAAAATATGAAAGGAAAAAAATGCAGCTATTGTTGCTCCCCAGCTCAGTCAGCTTGTTTTGATTAGAAACACATACATACATATGAACTCAGGAAAAGATTGATAATTGAGAAACGCCATCCGTTTACTCTCACGGAGCTTGAAGAAATGTATATTTATAAAGAGTGAAAAGTAAAAGGCACATTGTGAAAAACGTAAGGAAACTGTGGTAACAAAGTTACTCTTTTTGAAGGAAAAATAATGTGAAAAATAAATGAGTTGAGGACATTTCCATCCATAAGAGAAAAAGAAAGTGTGACAACCATCCTCGCAATTCTTTTTGCCGGTGGTAAGCTAGCAAGAGAAGAGCTTAAAATATTTTCATATGAAACAAATAAATCTTTTTTTCTCTCAATCAGTCCAGAGTAGTTAAAATAAATGATAAATGGAAGTAGTACAGAGAGAAGAATGGGTTGTAGTTCATTGCCTAGAATAAAAACTTTTAGAAAGAAATAAAAAGATTCGAGCAAGTTGGCAATATCATATAACTAATAAGTTGCTTATTTCATCTCTCTCAGTTTCCAATTAGGAGCTTATTACTTTATCACACTTTGCCAAGCTTCTCTCTCAGCTATTTGTAAGGCTGTGTCAGTAATTGAATGAATATCACATTTTGAAACTCGTCACGCCCACCACAGAGTCGAGGATCCGAAAAAAGTGAAGAAATGAGCTCTTGACTAACTGAGATGAGCTGCAGCAGTAGCTCACCTGGAAAGTGGAGAAAGTGGTATGTACCGCAGTCGGCCTGTAGCGTGGTGGATGGGACCACCAAAACGTCGAGCTGCTGCGGCAGCCTGAGGTGCTGCCAAATATGCTGCTAGCGGCGGAAGTGCTTTTGTGTTGTTGCTGGGATTGTTAGCGAATTTCACTGTCACAGGCTCAGTTGAACCCTTTGGAATGGTTCCATTCAGCTCCTGTATTGCTCGCTCCGCCTCCACACGCTGGTCAAATCGAATGAATCCAACGCCTTTCGACAAACCTGGAGAAAATATACAGCATATTATTCAACTTTAATCTTGTATATGCAGCACTCTCTCATTCATTTCCAATTCATTGCTCCTCTCAAATGCCGGTATGAAATTTGAGTGTTTTTTTCTTTAAAAAAAGTCATGATATGAGTTCGTTCGTGTCCAGTTCTCATAGAGAAATTGTTTGCCTGCGTGGATGTCATTATGTGTTCCGCACCTAGAAAAACCTAGTCATGCACTCCTTTACAAGTTCCGCGTTGGTCTCAAAACCTATACGTTAACCCATTCTTGGGTTTCCATAGGGAGTGCTAAGCTTTCTTTATTAGATATTATCTTACTTTTTTCCTCTGTACTTCCTCACATTCACTTTATTACGTTAGCCTCGCTTCACCTATACAAAAGTCATAATTCTTCAAACTGAACCAAACAAAAGAAAAAAAATTAACCGTCAATGATTTCCGTTAAACAAGTCGTCAGGAAAAAATCAAAAAAGTTTTTTTTCTCATGGCTCTCCTTCCTTTCTTTATCAAACAAGGACTTAAATTTTGGTGAAAGGTTAAAAAAACAAGCTAAATTGTTTCCTAACGGATGTCGACCAAATAAAAATATTCCCATATTCCGAATGAAAAGAAAACTAAACGCTAAAGAGACGAAATGGCTTAAATTACATTTCGCAGTAAAGCCATGCAATATAAATATATATATAGAGAGAGAGATTCCCAATTGGTAAGCAAATAGAAACGAAAGATTGAATGAAAACCATTTGTAGCTCGTATTTGTTGAACGCTTTGCAAAATCAAATCAACCACTTTGATCTTTTGTATGCAAACACCTTTTAGTTGGAGAGAGTGATTGTTCGTTTTCATTAAGGAGAATGAACAAAATAAAAAATTGCGTGGATTTTCACACAATAAAGTGTTGAGTGAAAGTGACCTAAAGTATATAAAAGAAGGTGTGAAAAATGAAAGGGTTGTTTGCATTGTGCATGAAGAAAATTGAATATAGCTAAAATGATATGCCTAAATCTTGTCCAGAGTTGGGGAAAGATAACGACCTGAAAAACATAAGGAATATGACTACGAAAAAATATATTCATTTGTCAATTTAATTTATTTGCTGACATCAAAATAAATTCCTCGAATCACCAAACAATTATCGCTTACCCTCTTTCGTGCTCCTCGGTAAGGGAAATTCAGCATCGTCATCCCCAACTACAAGAAATATATTTTACGTGAAATTATAAACAAAAATCATGACAGATAAAGTAACTCAAGCCTAGTTAAAGTTGAGGGGAAACGTTTCAAGGTGACTTAAATTCTCTCAAATCGTCATCTTGACAAACTTTTCACAAGTTGCAAGTATGCGTTATCAGTAATAATTTTTATTTGATTTTCTCAGACAGCATTCTTTGAAGTGTCACTGTCACTAACCCAACAGAGTCTGTGAGCCCCTATGTAACACAGCCATAATCCAAAAAAACATATGAGGATTCCATGCAAAACTCAAGGAAAATAAAACTAAGCAGTCTACCTTTAAAAAACAGCTGAAAAAACCTTGCTACATATAATTTAGTAATGAAATGATACATGCGAATTGTGCCAAACCAAGGAATTCAGTGGAGACCACATTCAAAATAATATTAAAGAGGAACATGTTCAAGAATGAGTGTCTTTGTCAAAAAAATTGAGTCTTTTTATCTATTTCTTTTGAAATTCCCTTTATATTTCACTCAAGGAATACAATCTTTGTCGACATCCACGTTTTAAATGATACTGGAATGGGAGCCGACGCACATAAATTAAGACTCGAACAAAACCTTTTTCTTCTTCTTCTGTAGTTAAAAAAGAAAGTTAGAATTGAGGTTGGAAATGTGTAAATCTGTACAATCTTTATAGCACGTATGACACGTACACGAGGTTGAATGTGGGACGCTCAATGATGACAACCCTTGTAAAGGATTGAGAAAATGCCTCCTGAAATCCCGGATTTCCGTTTTCCCATTTAACTTCCAGGAAATATTTAACGAAGTCGAAGTGAAGGAGTCGAAAAAAACCGGGTCTATTCAAGTTTGAATGGAAAATGACAGTTCGTGACCATCGTTGCACAACGAGTTCTTGTTTTCTCTCCGCGCCCTACATGTTACATGAGCTTGGATGCAGGTGCATAATAGCGCTTGGGTGACTGTTCGAAGCCTGATGATCCGAGACAACAACTTTGTTCCAGTTTCCTTTGTCTAGTTCCCTTTGCATGTGCCTTGGAGTTGTAAGCATTTTGAACCAAGTGAACTAGTAAATTTTGATGATGCCTTATTATGACATTAAGAGTAGCCAAGTTGTGGAAATCATTAAAAAGATGCTCCAGCTCTGGAGGCTTGATACTAAGGAGAAAATAGACATGACCTACTTTATATGAATCCTTTGTACAAGAAAAACAACAAAAGAGAAAAATCTTGCTAACAAAAGAAAGCTAATAAGAACAGAATTTTGGCAAATTGGAAAGTAAAATACATAGCTATGCGGATGGTGAAAGGTGAAATAGTAGAATTGATTGAAAAAGAGTTGCCCATGACGGTTCTATCTGAAAGTGCTACAATATGGTTTCCTGTTTTGTGTCTCGGAATAATCTCTACTGCGAGGCAAGAAGAGGAGGAAAACGAAGTCTACAGGTGCCACGCCTTGTCACCTTTGTTAAGTGGACTAGAGACGTCGTTAGAAATGTAGAGAGCAAGAGCAATCGTCTCTTACCCGTAATGTTGTCGCACAAAATTCTAGACGTAATGATGCGACCAAAAGGACTGAATAAGCTTTCCAACTCTTGCTGAGTTAAATTCTTGGGCAGTCCGCTCACATACAGGTTAGCTCCCTTTATAGCTTCACTGCTTGGCCTTGCATACGAAACCTATGGAAATAGAAAAGATAATAATAAGAAACATAATCCGAGGCTCATTTTTACAGGAAAAATCATGTACAATAAACAACTCTCAAGCGGCTGAAAAGGCTAAAAAACTAAAACGGCAAAAAGGGACTTTGGTAAGGAAATTAAACATTAAAATGCTACTCGATCCCCGACCAACGACAAATCACCCTCTGTGTTCATTATCCAGAGGTTGAATGTCTCTTCCATACATAAAAAAAACTTCCACAAGAGTTTGTGAAAGTTGAACACATATGTTTTTGACAAGATAGCGTGTAAAGTGTTTACGGGGAAAATAAGAGGAACAAGCTTTTATTTCGAAACAAATAGGCCAACACCAAATTTCTCGCCATCGCCAGCTCTTTAGAAACAAAAAAGAGGGAGAGGTTTTCATCTCTATTATTCATTCCACTCTCGTTTTTCCATCTTGATGAAAGAGCGCACTGAGCTTTTCACACACGAGCTTTCGTCATACAAAATGAAAAATCGGCTGAGAGGATATTCAAAGAGAAATGAGTCAGGCTTTACACAGCCACCAGCATCCAACTCGCTCTCTCTCTCCTTGCATTAGTATGCAAAGGTAAAGCCCTCTTTTTCCTCAAGACAGAGAGATCAATTAAGAGCTGAATTAAATTGCTTTCATGGGTTGAAGCGACAAAAGAATTTCTTTCTTCAAAGTCCTCTGCCAAAGCTTCTTTTCATTCACGGTACAAACGAGAAAAACTTGGGCAAAGAGAGTGTGAGCCACAAGAGCGATTTGTCTTACAATTTTTGGGAACGAGACGACAACCTACTCTCTCTCTCCACATCACAATGAATACGTAATGGTTCACTGGTATACTTATAGTCTGACTTTTTCCTATATTCTTTTTCACAATTTTAGAAAAAAAAACTTTTGCTCAACATCTTTGGCACTTTTTATACCAAATAATGATAATATTGCACTTGGAGCAGTTCTAATTTATAATCATTTGGTATTTTAAAAGTCTCCTTTTTCAGCAATACGTAATATTTTATAGGTAAAACTGACTTTTTTATACATTCATGTCACAAGTCTCGTTAGCTAGAGGGGTTTTGAAAACTCTAAGCTTTTCTTTTGTTCAAGTCAACAAAAGTGAAAACTTTTCATTTCCAATCGGGACAATAAATAATTGGAATTTTTCCATGACAAAGAAATCATCATTATTTCTCCTATGCTACTTTTGAGGATATAACAAGACTAGTTTCTCGTACTTTTTAGATTTTTCATAGAGGTCCAAATTTAAAAAAGAATAATGACGGTATCCACCACCCAAATTGTAAATGATGGTGTTCCCTCCTCATTTAAAATTCTGTCTCATTCCAAACTCATAAAATTATCTAGCGTAAAATCCTAGTGTACAAATTGCCCCTCTGTTTACCCAATAAGAAAATAATATCGTGTAATTTGTCATGGAAAAATGGGCATACATTTCGGAACGTAGAGAGAGAGAGAGAGAAAATGAAAGAAAAATAAAATATTTGCCCAGAATGCAAACCACGTCAGTGTCGTATTTGCATATACTAGTTTTCTTTGAGCTTTGACAAGACCTCTGGTCCTGAAGTGAGGAATGCAATTTTTTCTTTTTCACAAACGCTCTCACTCACTCGCACACACAGAGATTCTTATTTCCTTGACAAATGTCCCTTTTCGAACGGTATTCCGCGCTCGGAATAGCATTCCCGTGAGCACACACATCTTCGCGAAACCGGCTTTGCACATAGCTTTCTGCCAGGTGACAGGAAAGTTGTATTTGAAAAATCGGTTGGTAATGGTCCCAAAATATCTATGTGGGTGTCTCGTTTTTACTACAAGTATGAAAACCATTCTTTATCTCCCTCTCTTTCCCCAAAGTATTTCATCATTACAAGTTAGTTTCTCTGTTTTTTCAGCAAATACAACAATATTTACAATGTCGAGAGATTATTAAAGGAGAGGAAAAACGACTCATGGCTCCTTGGCACTTTGGCCCGGGGAATATTTTTTGAAAGGAGTTTTGTTCATTTGGATGATGCAAACCCGAAAGACCCTCATTTTGTTATAAAGAGCTGGATGTCGTTGACTTTATGAATACTAGAGAGATTGCAATTACCTTTAGCAAATTTCCTTTGGCTTCCTCAAGGATAATGACTTCTTGAGGTGAACTTAATGACGAAGTTTGAGAAATGATATTTCTATTTTGCCAACTCGAAGGGTTTGTCTATAGAGAAAAAAAAGTTTTATTGCTTTTGAAAAGCGCTTAATTTTATCGTGAAGCGATTTCAAGATGTAAAGCGACTTTCTATTGAGTAATGAGTTCACTCAATGAAAAACGAAGTTATTTTAGCATTCAACTCCTACATATTTTCGATAATGTGGTTGCGAACCAAGTTGTTCCGCGTTGAACAGCAAGAACGCGTTGCTACGAGAACTAACTCATCGTGCGCAATTAGAAAGGAATATATAAATATATATACAAAACAAATTTATTTGATAGATTAATGTCATTGTCATGACTACTAATTTGTACATGTGGGACGAGTACAAAAAGGAAAGCTATAAAAAGCAATTGAAATTAGAAAGGGAAATACAGCACTACACAACAACAAAGTTGTACAACTCAATAAAAAAGACAGTTGAACTAACCTTTATTGTCTTGTTTTGTAAGCGGAGGCCGTTCAGAGTGTTGATAGCTTTTTCAGCATCTTCCGGTCTGTGATAGTTTACAAATCCATAGCCAAGACTTTGGCCTGTTTCAGGAAGAACAAAAGGTACATGAATTACATCAGCTTGAGATGGAGGAGCAAGATAAATGGTTGTTTGTAAACATGGAGATTGTACACATCACAATACAATAACACATGTGGTCTCGCTCCAATACAAAGGCACACATACAACTTGTTAAACGAATAGATGATCGCGAGAAAAGGAGGAGGAGGAGGAAGAAAAGAAGTAACAAGACGGAAGACACGAAAACCGCTTACCCGTAATCTTGTCGCGTATCAATTTACAGGATTCAACTTCACCAATGGACGAGAATAAAGAGCGGATTTCCTCTTGAGTCATGGTCTGAGGGAGATAATTGACAATCAAGTTAGTTTTGCTCTCTTCGAGCCCACTGTTACTTGATCCATTGTTGGGGGAGGACTGTGAACCTGATGACATGCTCATTCCACAGCCTACATTTACTCCTCCGTGAATGGAGCCGTTAGCTTGAGGAGGACTTGTGGTTACATCCATTCCGTTTTGCATCATAATGAGCTGAGAAGAAGAAATTGGAAAAGGAGTGGGAGGCTTAAGAAATCCTTCCTGCACGCAACTGTCTTGTCCACAAATCCAGGCACCAGAGGTCACGTCAACCAATCCGGGAACTCCACCGGCTATGTATCCGTTAGTCACGAAGTCCACTGGATAACTAGAAAATTGAACAAGGAAACAATGATTGTCAAAAAAATATGTTTCTCATTTCAATTTTAATATGAAAAAATGACGTTTTTGAAGAAGGAAAAAAATCAAAATTCAATTCACTTCCATCTCTCCATTACAAAAGCATACATTTACAAAAAAGCATTTCCCCTTGTTCCTTCCTGCCCCGTCACACATTTCCGGAAAAGATAGCTATGCATTTTTTGACAGCAGACAGTAAAAACCGTGAAAGTTGATTCTGTCAAGTCAACTATTGATTTAAACTGGCAACTGTAAACGTCAGCATTTCAGAGAAGCGAAAAAACCCGGAGAAGTTAAGAAAAAACCCGACTTTTTGTTTATTCTCGCTCCCAAACCCAAGAAATAAGAAAGCCTTCTCCACACAACACATTTCCCACCAAGTCATATTTTGGGGGAAACGAATGATTTTGTATGATTACACAAAGATCACGAGCCACGAGCCCGGAGAATGTCTTTCACTCTCCATGTTTATACGGATGTCTAAACAATTAAATTAATCTTGTGTGCATTCTTTGTGTATACCACATAATATATCTAAAGGAATGAGAGGCTCTACCCGTCCGTGCATAAATTTTCAGTGCATTTCTCTCGATGATCACATCTTGATCTCTTTCGCGGCAGACACAGACACACCAGCAGATTGTAAAAAAAGAAGACGGGAAGGAGCACAAGCAAAAAGTCGTTTCGTTCTTGGAAGCAAAAGAGAAAAAGTGCCAGAGTTGTAAATGAAATGATGAAGCTGACTACAACCACAGTGGGAGCCGGAGAGGGACGGATATAATAATAATATATGTATAACCCCATCATCATATCACACAGGAATAGAGGGAGAGATAGCTTCCGCTTCGCTCATGTAGCACGCTCTCCTCAACCAACATTTTATCATATTCCAATTCCTCTTCCCAAATGCATACCGAGAAATGGGGAAAAACATATATAGTGCTTCATTCATATACTAACTAACATTTATTACTACTCTACACGTCTCTTCCCCACCAACTAGTATTCCCTATGAGCCACATCTGCTCCATCTTTTTATGTCTCTCAAGTCGATCCAAATCATGATCATGATCCGTTCATTTCTCAAAAAACCTCATTCCTAAACTTCAACTCTGGATTGCTCCTCACTTTTACGGCTCTTCTCTCTCTCTCTCTCTCTCTCTCTCTCTCTCTCTCTCTCTCTCTCTCTCTCGCCAACTTTGTTTTTCTCTTTTTCC
>JAHZNA010002474.1:0-28315 GCA_027743935.1 Sinodicranocentrus sp. ZH6
AAAAAATATTCTAATTAAAGAAAAATGGGTTAACTTGTGATAGGGAAAAGACGATTAAAAAAATATGGGGCTAGTAGTTGGCGAAAATTGAAGATATTAGTTGGTTGTGAGTGGGCTTGGAAGATTGTGAGTATTGTGACTTTTGGTTTAGAGTATTTTTGTAATGAAAGTTTGTAAAAAGTTGTGAAGACGTCTATTGAGACGTGATGATGGGAGGGAAGAAGGGTTTTATATCAAGCGTAATAGTTGCCCTTGTAGGCTATGCTGCGTTCAGATATGTTGACAAAGCAGATACCCCCATAGTGAAGACGTCGCTTGGGGATGTGGTCGGCTTTGTATCGAGGAGTAGGGAGGGAACGGAGTTTTTCCAGTTTCTAGGGATTCCTTATGGGAAACCTCCAGTCGGAGAGAGAAGATTTGAGGTAGCTTGTAATACGAAGATGATGAAAAAAGCATTAATAACGGAAAAATTATCCCGAATTTTTGCATTTTACAGCCTCCACAACCTGCTGAAAAATGGGAAGGTGTTCGAAAGGGAAAGAAATACGCATCTATGTGCACTCATGTTAACACAATATCAAAAAGTATTGATGGCAGTGAAGACTGTCTGTATTTAAATGTATTCACTCCAAAGGTAAGTTCACTTTAGGATATACCTTGAGATTATTATCATTTTAGCTCGAGTTGACTTCATCATTTCAAACAGTTCAACACAGAAAACGCTCGTCCCACAGGGAACGCTTTGCTACCTGTGTTTGTTTACATCCACGGTGGCTACTTCATGGCAGGTGGGAGCAACTATATGGGTCCTTATTATCTCATGGAGGAGCAAGTTCATTCTTTGGGGGGAGAGTGCAGGTGCTGCAGCAGTTCATTTTCATTTGTTATCGCCAATGTCAAAAGGTAGCAGTTATATCGTAGACTTAGTAAGGAGTAGGATTTTAAAGATTAAAAAAAGCTAATATTAAATTTATGCATTTTGATTTTCTAGGATTATTCAGAAAGGCTATTATGGCCAGCGGCACTGCTATCAAACCCTGGTCACTTGTGCTTGACCCGAAGAAACAAGCTATCCTTCTAGCAGAAACTCTAAATTGTCCTACAAACGACACGCAAACCATGGTCAAGTGTCTCAAAAGTGTTAGTTCACATTCTATAATGGAAACACACTCTGATGCCTTGGATGTAAGTTAACTTGAATAGTATTTCTAAAGTATTTTGACTATTTGTTTATCTACTATAAATCAACATTTGCAGTCACCCATCATGGACCCTCTCAAGATTTTCGCACCTTCAATAGAAACAGAGAATCCTTCCAATGCATTCTTAGCAAAGCACCCATACGACGTCTTAAAGGACGGGGAAGCTCATAGAGTTCCTCTTCTAACTGGAGTGAACTCTCACGAAGGATTATTAGCAACTGGGCGTAATGAATTACTAGATGAAAGATTGCAATACAAAATATCCTACATGTTCAATTAAAATACAGATGGCTTATGTTCACCATTATTTAGGAATTTACTACAGACCTGGGGCCATTGAAGAAGTAGAAAATAACTGGAATCGCCTTTCTCCAAAGTTTTTATATTATACGCAATCCTTAACCAATGTTACTACCAAAATTCGACAATTTTACATGGGAGACTCACACGGAAAAGTGAAGTTTCACCAAAGATTTACCAATCTAACAAACATTTTCTCAGACCGTTGGTACATTCACTCGATGAAAGAAACTGTTCGTATTCAAGCCGAATACTCTCCAGTTTATTTGTACTACTTTAACTACCCTCTTCAGAGGGGACTTACTTTCTTTTATGATATTACGCCGACGATCCCAATTTACATTCAGATTGCCTTTAAAGTCGTTCTGGAATGGATTAACAAGTATATTTTTGAACGATACCCAGAGCACCTAGGTATTTTAATTTTCAAATAAAAATATGAAGCCACATCATTATCAATTATCATGTTAAGCGTACCTGTTTTCTCTCCGTAGGAACATGCCACGGAGATGAATTAGTTCTCTTGTTTAACTTTCCTATGGTATATGTTGACGTCGGCCATGAGGACTATGAACTCTCCAGACAAATGGTTAAAGCTTTTGTGCAATTCGCCTATGATGAGTAAGTGACAAGCAGATAGTCCATTCATTCCGCAAATATTCAATATTACACACTTTAATTCAAGTACTAAAATAGACCTCCTCCTTCAGCTCATTACTAACAGTCGGTGACACAGTTTGGACTCCAGTGAATGTCACAACGGGGTTAAAATATATGTATTTTGGGAATGATACAGCAACCCATGCTACCTTAATTGACGAGCCATTTATTGAAAGAATGGAATTTTGGGATTCGCTCAATCTTCCCTGGAAAATGAGTCTATGATTACGGAGCAGAATTATTTTGAGTAATTATTAAATTATTTCTGTGGTCTCCATGCTCGTGCTCAAGTGGGAAAAGATGGTGTTATCTCTTTCTACTGCACAGAGTCATTTCTAGTGAGCATAACAGTTACAAATGAACGGTGTTTAAGACTGGTAATTGTTAAATTTATGAAATACTCCTTTCAAAGCTAACGTTTCTGTGATGACATCTCCGTGAGCAATAAAACATTCTATGAAATTGTAAAAGTAATGCGCCCGCCTTTAAATACATTGTATGCGGATACAATGTTTGTTCATATACAAACTAGATTTGCTTGTATTGTAATATTCAGTTTGTTTCAATTATTCAGTTCGATTTTCCATGGATGGATAATGAGATACATTTTGGAGATCACAGTCAATCCCATGTTCAAAACGTACCACTAACATACCTAGCATGCATACAGGCTTCTAATTGTAAGGAATAGAAATATGACATATGACAATATATAGATGTTAGATGCACACACTCTTCAAGAGTTTGCTATTTTAGCAAATCACATTCTGCTAAGAATAATGGGAAAACGCTGTGAATATCTCTCAAGTCAAAATGGAAATAAATTTTGATCTCATTAGTCCCTCTTGGTTATGCAGGATTGCTGCAAAAAAGTTTTGTAAAGGAGCTTTCCTGGCTGTATACCTGTTGGTAATTCACCATATTAGGCCAACCTGTACGAACGTGGAGAAACGTGAGAATTGCGGGCTAATATATATCAGAATAAAAACATGTATTATGTATTTTATTAAATTATTACGATACAATTAAAATTAATTTATATTTTTTTCCTCATCCTTTCTTCTCATACTTAGCGCGAGAGTTGTAGTAGGGTTTCAGGTACCCCTGGTTCATCTCCGCCCGTAAGGACGAATATCTGGTCGTTGTTTCATCCTGCTTATAAGGATTAATGTATTAGTTTCTAAAGTAATTTAGTGCTGTCTTACTAGGAACGACAAATTTTTATTCGTCCTGTAACTTCTGTCTTACTGTTCATCGGTTATTCAATTTTTTACACATTGTTGCCAAACTTAAGAAGACCAATATCTGTAAAAAAAATTACATGTACCCAGCACGCACCATAGGACTTATACTTATGAGGAACGTAAGGGATTATGTCATTTTTGGGTGTCTCAAAAGGAAGGAATATTCTTTTTAAATTTAATTAATATAAATAAAAATTTACTATTTTTATCCAATACAAACGTTAAATACGTCAATACAAGTTTACCCAAAATGTTTTCCGAAGTACAAACTGAGCGATGAGTAGTTCACCACTGGAACCAGAAAAATATTTTCCTCATAACTACTCCTACTCATAATTTTCTGCGTGCTGGGTGCATGCATTTTTTCTACAGATGTTGGTCTTAAGTTTGGCAACAACGTGTAAAAATTTGAATAACCGATGAACAGTAAGACAGAAGTTACTGAACGAATAAAAATTTGTCGTTCCTAGTTAGACAGACCTTATGAAGACAAACGTAAATTTACTTACCGGGTTTGCGTCTCTGCCTAAGACCTTGTTTATCGCGGAGAACCAATTTCCTTTTGTCGTCGCCAGGAAGATAAGGAAGATGATGGCAACTGCTCCCAATTTTCAGTTCATGATGGAAATTTTTAATTCAATCAACAACTTATTAAAGTAAAGTGAAAAGATTGGTATACGAGGTATTTATGTATTGAGAACAGAAATTAGAATAAAACGAACGCGTAAATGAATTGTGAAACGGAAATAACAAGTTTATGACCGGATTGAGACATTTGAATAGTTGTAAACAATAGAACAATTGAAGATTTAATATTGAAATATTACTCGTCAGTAATAGATTGCACCCTCTTCCCAAATGAAATTAGGTGACTGATGATGAGTAATCTTATTAAGGAGCGTGGCTCTTAATGAAATCCGTCTGTCTGCCTGTTACCGCTCCACAGCCTAAACGGTTCAACTTTTTGAATTCTGTTTTCACCAATCCATATGTAGGGTCAATGTCTGAACACCTATTACTTTCAAGCCAACTCCTTTAAACAGTTATGAGGGTAACAATTAACGGTTTCAAAACTTCCAATGACAACATACGTGTATGCGTGTAATTCATCATTTGAAAGCTTTTAAAAGCTAAGTCAATTAGTGCTTTTAGTTGTAAAGCTAAAAGTAAAATCATCTCCTTACCCAAGTTTTTCTGGTTGTACAGTATCAAATCTCTAAACTTTAAAGTAATGTTTAAACACCATTTTTAACATATACAAGTAACCTTTTGTCAAGGTCGCTAGTTTTAACACACTTTCAATTCTGCGTCCTGTCAGCGACCTTCCACATAATAAATGTCAAGTGCTACACGATACACACAAAACAAAGTATCATATAATGAGTGAGTATCTCTCCCATCCACAATAAAAATGACCATTCCATGTCGTCGCTGCGTGGATCGATACAAGCAATAAAAATGCAAAAAGTCTTCTTATGAATATGGAGTAAGATTTATTCACAAAAAGTCACTGAAAAATTACCATAACAATTTCCATTGTAAAATTCAATTGCTCAGCGTCATTATCGCACTTTGTTTGTTTGGTTCGTGGTGGTTTTTCTACTTGTCGTCGTTATTCTCCCCATTATTATTAGTCATTCCGTCGACCACTTTGACGCTCTTTGGCTTGGCTAAAGGGTACATGCATGTTTCACTTGATCACATTCTGTTTAATGCTGACCACTCGGAGAATGCATAATCAAGGTTGCATTTTTGCACGGTGCAGGTTCACGTCGTCTGTCCACCTCCACCTCGATAATAAAAAGTCATCAAGATTGCGTCTAGGTAGCTTCGCCTCATCATGCTATCAGAGATGAGCCAAGTGAAGCAATTTGAGTTAACCCTTTAAAAACGACATGATCATGTTCATTGTGAATTTTGCATTAAATTATATTCTCTCACTGCTCATCATCATCATCATCTCCACCACCTCAACTACTACACTTTTCATATTTTGCCCTTCATTTTTATCGCATTTTTCGATCATGATGGGGAATCTTAGCGATTGAAACAACTACATGTGTATATGTAACCTATTAGCAAGTCACCTCACCTAAAGTAAACTTTTATTAACTGCATTCCTTCCAATTTTCGTGCAAAATCTCTTTTTCTAAAAAGAAAATGGAGAAGACGAGACTCATAGGTATTTATTCTTTGATTCTTATTTACTCTATAAAGTGCATTATCACGCAGTCATGAGGATTCATCATATACTCATGTCATGTCACTCAATCATTACCCTGTCTGGCATTCCACCGTGTCGGTGGTTCCTTTCTGAAATTGACGAACAGTGGGAGATTTCATTACTGGCAAATTATCCACTCAATACCTCAGCCACCTTTACATGGAGCCAGGGTAAATGTCAAAAGTCATCACATTATCATCTCGGCTTGAGCTCTTTTTCTGAAGAAAAAAAGTAAGTCGGGCAAATTTCCAAGGTAAAAGGGTGAAATGCATAAAGATAATGCAAGAAATAAAAAAAATACATTCCTAAATTTCATCCAAAATGTTTACTTAATTCCTCTCATTTTCCCCAGTGCAGAGGGAGAGGGGCACACGTAAGAGTGATAGATCACGCGACAAGACTCTGTCAGTCAACCAAACTGTCCCATTAATTACAGGTTGGCCATCTCATTAGAAATAAATGAATTTCTATTTTGACACTTTTTCTTTCGCAAAGAGCATCTCTAAAGCCTTCTCCTGCAGATATATAAATTCTCATAAAAGGGGAAAATGATGTGATATGATGCAAATTCAGTGCGACACGTACACATTCTCATCCATTCTCTTCTCCTCTTTCCAACAAATCCTCAATCCATTAAAAGGGAACAAGTTTTTTGCACAAAAAATCCTACTGTTTTATGGTGTCATGAATCATCCCAAAAAATACCATAACAATCTCTCAATAAAGGCTTATTATGCGAGTCTTCTTGTAAAAGATCAGACTTGAGTGTGCATCTTTTAATGTGATTAAATCTGTGCTGATTTCTGAGCAAGATAGAAGACAAGTGTTGTACGACAAGATCACGATTTGCTGCTTATAAAGAAATTTTATGGTTGTTTTTTATTGAAATAACTAAAGATAGAGAATGGAGATAGAAATAATATTCACCACCCTCAAAACGTCGTTTACTTAGCAAAAGCACGAAAAATAACTTATCTACCCTATTCCTTCGCAATTACGAGCTATAATACTCCCCCCATCTTTTTCCTCTATGTTGTGCTTCCTTCAATTTTTTTTTCAGGTGGAGGGAAAAAAGCCATCATGCATATTATGGAGATGTGTAAGAGTGACCAACTAAATCCGGCTGAAATGACAAACCATGTTGGGCAAGAGTAAACAATTATTTGTCAAGTGGACTTCACTTAAGGACCATACACACTGTGAGGCACTTGGGACCTTACCATTCCTACGTGGTAATGCAGGTTTTTCTACAACATGAGCATGCCGACGCATACAAAGAGTTGAAAATCATGTAAGGGAGGACAACACTATCAGAAGATGAGCTCATTCACAGTCATATAATCACTGCAATTAACAGTGCATAATGGAAAATACCCAACCAGTTTCAGTCTTCACCAGGAGCGTCTCCTTTGTTTTCAGTTTTTGAAGCAGACAAACACTCTCATGTTTATTGGGAAGGAACAGGAGCGAAAAGGATTTTTAGGTTTCTATTTGAAGCGACATTGTCATAGTGTCAGTGCTTGTCATTGTGAATAAGTCTACACATTATAGGAAGCCCTTTGGCAACACTACAGCCTTTAACAAATATTCGAGTGAAATATTTTCATTTTTTTCGAATACACACAAAGTTTACCAGTGGAGAGGGATTTTGCCAGTGAAGCAAAAAGGAGAAGGTCTCCTCTTCTGTTGACCAATAAAGCACTCCTAGTGTGACACTAATTAAAAATCTGTCTTCTACCTCAGAATTATGGTTGGGAAAAAGTCATAAAAAATATGAGCGTCGGACGAAGGCATTAATTTTTGTCTAACATTCTCCCACTTCACAAGACCTGCATGTACGTGCTTGATTTCCTTGAGTAAGGATGTCCACTGGCTGATATTAATATTGAAATTAAGAGATCACACGCATTTAATCATTCATTCTTTTAGCCTAGAGGAGAGAAGGGGCTAACTTGTCAAAGTGTGTCTCTGCCAATTTCATGTTCCATTGATTGAAAGAAAAAAGTTTTAAGGGACAAAGGAAACTTTTTACAAAGTTACTTTTTGCTCCTTCTCTCATTCATGCAAATTATAATTATAGGCTACATCTTCCAAGTATCAAGGCAACAAGATTTAATGCAAGAATGATGCATAATATGATGCACTTTTATCATTCCATTTTTTCAAAAAGGGGTGCTACATAATCTCATGTCATAATATAAATAACACGCGTGTGTATGCTGGATGCAAACACATCGTCATAAAATTAGCAATGGCTTTTTAAAAAAAGAAGATAATAAATGTATTTTTAGATGAAAACCTGTTCCTCGCTCCCTTCATGTAATCGTGTAATTAGTCATTATATCGACGACGTGAGGGTCTAATCAGGCGATTATTATTTATTTTTAAAATACATTTAGTCTCATCTCTTTCCTCTCTCCACACACGTTTTATAACGCTATAAAAGTCCATACATTCTAATTAATCATGCGAAAGGATTTTAATGAATTTTTCATGCACTCCATAAAAAATTATACATTTTACATAACTTTTTTTACAAATAAAGCTGGCTTAAAATGGGATACCAAGGGACCGCCGTGTCAGTCCAAAAATAACAGTGACCTGCCAAAACAACAAAGTAAATGTGACATGACATTACACTATAATACAAACTGTGTTTACTTAATGTAATCATCACATTTGAAGCTTGTGTCAGTCTAAATGTAAACTGGTTAGAGATTTTAATGAACTTAAAAGTGCAGCACATTACTGTATTTGTTATCGGATTTGTGTAAAACCGAGTCTGTTTACTTTTTGATTTTTACTTGAAAACAGAGGTGCACAATACATGTACTTTTTTGTGGATAGGGGATGCCAAAACGCAAATAAATATCTACACTGAATTCCCTATCCCCAAAAAAGTACATGTATTATGCACCTCTGTTTTCAAGTAAAAATCAAAAAGTAAACAGACTCGGTTTTACACAAATCCGATAACAAAATCCCCAAAAAAGTACATGTATTATGCACCTCTGTTTTCAAGTAAAAATCAAAAAGTAAACAGACTTGGTTTTACACAAATCCGATAACAAATACAGTAGGCAGGAAAAATGAGACTAGCTTTATACCCTATGATTAATTACTGGGTTTGTTAAATAAAATGAAGAAAGGCAAACATTGAATCTGGTAATGTGAGGTGACCCTGTCACAATGTCATCTTGCATCACATAGTAAATTTTCACGTGTGACTACGAAGAATTCAAAATTACATGTTTTCCCCATTTCAAGGGTGAATATGCAACTCTAGTTGTGAAGGTCTCTCTTTGGCCTGTTTCAACCCCTACACTTTGCATAATATTTGATTCGATTGGAAGAGGAGTGGAATGCTTTCTTGATGCGTGTCAAAAACTATTCTGTAATATTTATCTTCACGATTATTTTCCTTCTTCTAAGAATAAAAAAGGTCTGCTTTGTGCGCACCGCGTCACAGCGGAACCAAATGCGCATCTTCCCTTGTCATTTTTCGTATTCACCCAGTCGCAAACTAACGATAAGTGGCAAGGGAAAAAGTGCATTTTCCATAGAAAATTAAAAAATGACTATTTTCTTGTTCATTTCCATACAAAATGATTGTCGCATAATGATAATAAAAAGGGAAATTGGATAATTCGAGGTGGTGGGCGAGCAAGAAAATGTAGAGATTATCTAATTAACCATTTCCTTAGGAAAATGAAAGGGTGAATGAAAATCCTCATTCAATCTTGTCCTTTTCTGAGCCACACCACAGATTTCCTCTAATTACGATTAGAGATTTTTAAGGCTTCCTTGAAGGATCTTGGTAATGTATTTGTACATTTATTTGCAGTTGGCATGCTATCATTTGTGGAATACCCATTTTGCCTCTTGTTAGATAGAACCCCACTTGAGCTACAAAAAATGACCCACTCATTTTAAAATAGTTATTTTTTTCCTTTCACTTTTTTTAAAGTACAAAGACCGGCAAGCAAGCTTCCAAAAATTTCCCAGAACTCACCACAGCTTTGTATTTTTTTGCGGAAGATGTAAATCATCTTCGAAAATGATAAATTACCAAAGGCTAACTGCTGCACTTCTACTGTGATTAAAATTAGTTCTTCAATCTTACCCGATTCCAAGGTCATTCTAATTGTAGCAAGTTTATTATTGCAAAAGGTGTTAGGTATATTGTAATCATTATCCTCGAAAATAATAATTGCAATGGACAAAAGTCAATTTATTCTTGGGGAAAAAAACAATAAAAATTTGATAATGTCAGCAGATCCATCCATCCACAAATTGACTACCGCATTCAATTGTCATTTCGTGCTGGTGCCCCTTTGAGCATTCTCATCTGTACAAAAATTTTACGAGATGAATATAAAAAACAAAGAAGAAGTCTCATCAAGTGATTGATTTCAGCTCAAAAATTTCTCATTTATTTCAATCCCACAAACAATCCCATCATCATCTCATCCCCCACACGCCATCATCATTCATGCATCATTCATTACACAGTTTGACATGTGATATTGACAAAATCATTGCGTCCAATTTGCAAGTCCAATTCGCCCTCTGCCTACAAAAAGGGATGAAAAAATCTTTACCTTTGCCGAATCCACTTTTGTATGCAAAGAAAACTCCTCTCAACTCGACAATGAGCGAAATCACCCTAATCAAACTTCATGAATGAGATGATATTGTTTTATTAAATGTAATTACACGCCATTCAGTCTTGGTTGGTGGCAAAAGCCAAGTGAAAAAGAGCGTGTGCAACCATACCTTGAGAGAAGCCTATGATTTACAAAGCCGAGTAATCTCCACAGTCAAAGCTTGCCTTTTCTAAATTGCCAAATATCAACAATATCATCATCCCATCCTATAATCGTCTTTAACCACCACACCGAACCAAGACATAGCGAAGGGAGATGAAAATGCGCTACATTAAACTTATCATCTATTATCTCACATCATTTTAGACCATCATGATATCCCTTGGCTAGAGCAAGATAGTATTGAGACCAACCACCTCTTTTATCCATTCAGTTTGCATATAAACCCATTCACAATAATTCCCCACTGGAGCTTGACAATGTAAAAGCACACGCACATTTTTTTGTTGTGTACTTTATCGTTTGAAAATAAAATGATATAATATCTTCTTAGTCACGTCACGATATGCGACGACAAACACGTATCTTGACTGTGGCAATTAGCCATTTTGCAAAAAATAATATCGACCTTTCATTTGAATTTTGTTTGATTCCCTATAAGTATATGGTGGACTAGTGGAAAATATCAAGATTGATGATGGACGGGGGCTGTGTGACTGACTGAGGGAAAAATGATCGGTCACGATTTTCTACTGTGGTGAGTGAGCACCTGACAGAGAATAAGTTCGTGTCACAGTGTCCATTGGAATGGTAGCCTTCTTTAAAACAGTACATGTCATACGCACTTCAACCCGTAACCCTTTCCACAATTTTTTAGGTATAACTTTAGCATCATTATCCATGCAAAAGATCTCTTGTCCACGTTGTCTATGAGTGGTGCCCAATAAGCACAACTATACAGTAATAACAATAATTTTAGGGGGATAATGTTATCCTATCATAATCCATGGGGAAGATTGTGACGATTCTATTTATTAGAGGTGAGCTGATCTATAATGGCCTGGTGGAGGATGAGTGAGGAGGGCCCTTTTAGAAAAAATGTGAAGATGCTCATGTCCCCTCTCTGTAATTATTATGTTGCATGCCTGCATTTTTGTTGATATTGAACTGATTTCTCATATTGTGATGCGTATATAATTTTCGGAAGATCTTTCCCCCTTTTTGCTCTCCTCTCTCTGTTATGATAGGTTGGTTTAATGTTGAGCCAATTAGAAGAGTTAGACCGTTTTGATCAAGAGGATTTTTTCAAGGGCGGCGAGAATGTAGCTGTATTTAACGTACCTAAAAGCAAAGTCGTAATATTATGTCGTGCGGTGGTGGTGGTGAAGATGATGAGCTTGCACTATCAACAGACTTGATCTGTGTGCAACTTTAAAACTTTTTTTCCTAATAACAATACGCTCCTTGGGGTAATAATAGTGTTTGCTTGGTGTATTGTGTCAATGGCTAGGATATTATGTAGACTCGACCACCTTTCCTTTTTACACATGATCCCGTAATGAGGGAGTGCATCTCACATCATCATCCTGCCACCAGTACAAGTCACCTTAGCAAAACTCACATTTACTCCTTTTAGTGTCCTCTCTCATTTCGTTCTGTAAGAATGATGTCGGCTGATGATGGGATGTACATGTGGAGTACAGACACACAATGTGACATGTTTGACAAGTAAAAACTCCTCTCGCTAGAGATGTCGTGATGAAAAACACCAATTAGCTGAGAAAATGAGGGATTTACATGGCTAAATGAAACGTGCTAATTTTGATTATTTCCAGATGCCACCAAGGAATAGCAATGACATCCGTGTCCACTGTCACTTGTGTGCAAGCAGTGGCAACATTGGGAGATATGACAAAAATTAGAGCACTACTTTATTTCCCTGTAAGTTACCACAAAATGCCCCCGACAGGAAGGAGAAGTAAATGAAGTACATGTTATTTCTGCGGTCGCAACAATCCTTCCCTTTACCTATGGTTTTACCAGGATTGAAGATGACTCTGTTTCCAAAGCAGTAAAAAGTAGGAATAGCGCCTCAACCAGTTTGCAGGTCTCGAACAAGCACCTGTGCATGCATCCTTACACACATGCATGGACATCAAGTTACTCATCCTCACCAAAAATCACCACTTTACTATCCATTTAGTACCTTACGTAAAGGCTCATTATGCGCTTGGTTCCACACAAAGACATCATCATCCCTGTTTACAACGTGTAACATTCTCAAGTTACCACCAAGCTGCTCATCTTCATTCTGTTTTACGAGGATGAGTGAGTGGCGTCTCATAAAAGTCCTTTATTTTAATGGGATTTGCACGGAGGAGATAATGCGGACAGAGGGAGAAGGGACCTGTGCGAGCCAGCACAATAATATCGTGCTAATAGCATTAGCAGAGTCTCCTCTCTCCAAGCATACGGATGGATGATGATGAGATGCCAACGTAACGCACACACACGCACATTTACCCCACTCTGTGTGATATTTTTCTAGTAATTTTTTGTTTAGCAAATTGTTTGCCGTTGATGTTATTTGTTGATAGGAGATGAGGAGCGTCATCATTAACGGCACCAATCTCAATATTAGCCAGGTGCACACGGATGGATAGATGCTTTGATAAGGAGGAATACATGTGATGATGAATGTAATGATGTGGATAATGCAGTGCAGAATGCATCTCCATTCTAAAGGTCTCGAATGGGGATGACTTGAGCCATCTTCTTGTGCAGGACACACTTTTGTTCCAATGAAAAGGAGAGTGCTTTGAGTAAAGGTCGTTTGCCACTTGGATTTGTTGTGAAAAACGGAGGGGAGTCGAGATCTTGGAGTCAGTTGTCTCTGTCGCCCGTTCCGAGCTAGAAGACAAAAAGCCGAGAAAGACTAGAGGCCCTCGCATGGACTAGTGTCCCTTGGAGTAGTCCCTTATTAAGGGAAACTGTTTTTTCTGTGTACAATTTCGACTAAATTCGTATTTCCAAAACAAATATCGTGAATTTGAGTGAACATTGTGGAAAAAGTTTTTTATATACATTCGAATATCATTTTTAATTTTGGAGAGGTGTGTTCAGGTATAAAGAGGGTGTAAGTGGGAGGATTCCAGAGTGCGCCCATTTTTCCTCATTTACTTTTCCACCAGGAGAGATTCTCATCTCGTGAGTTATCTCCTATCACGGAGTCACTTGTCGAAAGGGATTTCTTGTTTGAGTGTTCACGGACCGGGAATATTGACGGAGTTGGAAGGTGCCATTTATTTGTGGATTTTTGGGAGGTGTAATTCGCCGAATTCTCTATGAGATTCAAGGTTTGTACTGTAGTTTATTTCATTCCCATATATTTCATGACTGATGATCACCTTCCCTCATGTTTTTTTTAAATAATAATTTGAGAAAGTGTCCCAAACAGTGCGTGACAATCTCACAAAAGCATTTTTAATTCCGTTTTATTTCCCATTAAAAATATCCCCAGCCGATTTCCTCTGCGCTACTTATCTCTCCAAATTTACTAGATTATTATGCAATCCGCACATGGTGAGCGAGGAAGAATATTATGACTCTTAAATGAGGCTAATTTCGAGTCGGCTCACTTTCATTACTTTGCATAACACATACAAGAGCTCAGAGCTTCGCTCAAATGAGAATCGTGCTATTAGAAACCAAGTCATTTAGGAACAGAGCATTTAGTGCAAAAAAGCGGATATCTTTCAAGACCCACTGTAGGAAAAAAATGAATGTAAGTAATAAATTTTTCTTCAGAGTACAAACTTTACGACGTAATCAGGCAGAGACAAGCCTCTCAGCTATTTACTCTCTGTTTTCAAACAGAACGCTATCTCTTTCACTTGAAAAAGTGGAATTATGATGATGAGCATACGCGTGAGATTACAATGATTAGATCATTGAGATGATGACTATGATAATGATGAAGATACTCGGCACGGTGCATTGAGCACGCTCACACTCAATACGCAAATATATTTAGGTATTTTCGTAAGTGAACAATTCACCATATTATTACATTAGTCTATAACAATCGCAATGATCATAATAGCATCTAATGGGATTGACTGCTCATTATTTGCATTTTTGCATTCTCACAACAACAACCAGATGAGTAAAGTATTTAGCCAGAGAGGGAGAAGAAGATGCTGTGGCCTACAACAAGTTGTAGAAAAGAACAAGCGTGCAAATTGTTTTTTACTTGTTTCGTTTGGCTCACATTTTCATGATGTGATGCAACTGTCAACATTTTTTTCTTCTTATTTCTGTTGCATGGACTATTCTAATTGAGCCCTTATGCGGAGCCTCTTCTTATTCTCAAGATAATATGTGCAAATTGAAATTTGAATGATTTGAAAGAAGCCCTGAACGACAGGACTTATTCAACTTTTGTGCAATTCAATCAAAAGATAAAAATTCAGTCATTCAGAAAAAATAATATTTTGAGGAGATGAAGTAAACCTATAGTGTGAGTAATTGTGATTGTCCATTGACACAAGAAGAAAAATTGCACATGACAAACTCCCATTTTTGAAGAGGTGATATGTTTTTTTCCAAGAAAAGAAAATAATTGAAAAAAATGCATAAGAGCAAGCGTGATCACCCGAAACCAAATCATATTTAATTTGGAATAAATGAAATGCATGAAAATGAGTTTAACTTGTTTTCATCGAGAATAGAGAGTGGCGTGAGGTGAGCAATAATCATAATTCTAATAATTTAATTTGCCGATTCTCAGCAAAAAATGTTTGCAGTTGGGTATTTTATGACAGCAAGTAGATATTACATTTTTTGAATAATGAATTTATATAATTTATCGAGATGCACCTGACATTCATTCACCGACCTCCACGAAGCCACTCTCAATTATCTATTATCCACTTTAAAATGAGTTATAGTAATAATAACAGGCTATGTCGGGAATTGTACCCTGCAGCAAAACCAAACCCTTTCATTGCGTTCTTCAAATGCAAATCGAAGATGCACTTTTATTCTTCTTAAAGATGCATTCAAACCCATAGGCCATGTGGGAAACTGCACTGCTCAATTTAAAACCTCAACAAAGTCATCATCATCATCGTCAGTACTACCATTAGCTTGTAATTGGTCACATTCAATGTAATTGAAAGAGATTAATGAAGAGATGAATGGAAATGGAAAACTAATTCACTCTCATGTTGCCCTCTCACACATACACGTATATATCTTCTTTCTTATTTTGGCAAAGTCGAGTTTTTTTGTGATGATAGTAATATTATCCCATTAGTCTCAATGCTGCATGTATTCTCATTTGCATAAAATTATACTCTTCTTGTATCTCATCGATATCCTCGAAAAAAACATTTTGGTCCGAGAAGATGTTCCTATTTTATTACAGAAATAAACTCCTTAGCTAATCTTGTTGTCGTCTGAAATGAATTGTTAAAAGAGAGTGTTGCATTTTTTAAGGGAATGTATGCCACTGCTGGTGGTACTGGCCAACTAGTAATTATGTCATTTACCGGTGACAAATTAGTGAGAAGGCAAGCAAGAGGATTTGTCTAGCTAATTAGAATAATTCATCCTATCGAAGGAACACACACACACAAATTGGAATTTTCCAATGCTATTATGTAAGTTTGAGTTGTGGGGGAAAAGTGAAGAGAGGTTTTGAGCCAAAAAAATCATAATAAAAAATGGGCTTGGCGGTGAAGTTCTTTGAAATACTAGCTAAAGCGTGATCCGCAACTTCTCTCCTTCACAAGAATAACGCACCTATTCTCTCTGGCGTTGCGACAAACGACAAAAGTAATTAGCAATTACTGTAGCAACACAACAGTAGCAATTAACATTCTTGAAGAGAGAGAGATGATAAAAAACGGCAAAAATAATCACAACTTTTGCAACACTCGCTACCCTTCCCTCTCTCATCTACATTTGCATATTTATTCATTTTATGAGTTATGGAAGAGGTACTACTTATCGCGACCATGATAGCATAAACGATAGTTAAAAATACGAAAGGATTTAATAACTACCTTTGCTCCCAGCTCCTCTTCAATTTGGTGAATCTTCTTTACAAAAACGCAAACATGACCTTTTCCAGGAAAAAAGGGCATCGAGAATGAAATTGCTGACTTGTGTTGTTGCAAGTCTCCTCTTTGCGTATTCTTAATTTGAGTAATTAATATTTTCTTTTAAAAAAACTCGTCTTAATGATATACATTCCTCACGGCTCCTTTCTTTTCAGAACTGTCTATACTTTTTGACTTCATGTCATCATATCACCTTAAAAAATGAAGTCATATCCTCAAGCTCAATACTGACCGGTAAAATATGTTAAGGTAGAATGTCGCATGCACTTGAGTGACTTCATCCCGACTAGATTTTTGTTCCAGTTCATTGTTCACATGTTCACCAAACAATTACCATCCCCCTCACAAAATCGATTGCGTACAGAGCAAACGTGACATGAGAAAGTGTGCGTTGCACATTATGCACATCTTTAATTTATGAGGTATGAACCAATAATTGTCAACTTGTAACTTTTCTGACAGAGCATCACAGGAATGTGCTAATAGGTCCATTGTGAATCTTCTCTTATTACACACATATCATTTCTTTCTTAGATGACGGACATATGACTGCACTTTTGTGTGCGGACAAGTGTCGATGACAAATGGTTAAATCATGCATATTCAATGAAGATGCAATGCAATAGAGGCGTACCCTTATCGTGTTCAGATCACAGTCAAAACATCAACTTGCAATAAATACACAATGAAACGATAAAGAGCGAGCCGATACGAGAATAAATCATGAGGATTGCTTAAACATACACTTTTTTAGTAAAATATATACAAACTTCCTGTCTCATCATGGGCGAGCAAAGTGAGTAAAAAAAGACCATGAGGGGGGACTATCTATATCGTGTAGTAATCTGTACTCAAGATCTTGCTTTATTTGAAGCATACAAGACAAAAAAATACTCACGACATGATCAACCCTTAAAGATCCCGTTGTGAGGGATGTGTGATTGCTGATCAGAATCTTTTCTTGTTTAATGTCGTGATGAAAGAGTGATTGGGGTACCATTTTTGGCATTTTCTTCCAACTCACAAAGCTCCCCTTGTGTTTTACTGTTGTGGAAAAAATGAATGTCAAATTTGGAATGAAGCGCCTTATCATGTCATTGCATTTTAGAGTTTTACAAATTAATGAATGAATTCATTTGTAGACATTTAAAAGTACCTCTTGAAAGTTTATTCCTCATCTAATGAAAACAAAAAGTGCCGAGGTTGTAGCGGGTGAATGGGAAATGCAAAATATTCACTCGATATTTTTCCCAGAATGGGATTGAGTAATTGGAAATTGAGAAATGCTTTTCAATCTAACTAATGATTCATTTCTCATGTGGAAATTGACCATCGTCATCCCTTTTTAAGTCGACTCGGGAAGTTGACCTTAAGGTCAGAGACAAGGTGACAGCTTCATCGACACAGACAAAAGATAATTTTGAATAGCTGACGAAATAATGTAAAATGCTTCAGCCTGCAAAGGGCTTTTTCCTAAAATGGTAAATGTCCCATGTACAAGTGATAAGAGTGAAGAAGACACTACTCTTGAAAGTGACCAGAGTGAGACCAAAAGATATGGAAAAACAATGAGTTTGAACTAGCTTCAAGAGGTGATGGATCACCTTTCGCTCATCACCACATCACTTTTAGGTGGCTAGAAAAACTGTATAAAAATGTACCTTACATACAGCCACATTATATACAATGAATCCATAGGATTTTTTGTTTCTCTGTCCTCTTGTGACAATGGCAAAAGGAATCTCATCTCATTCACGTATCTGAGAGGGATGAAGATGAGCAAACAGGAATGAAAGAATAATATGCAAAATTTAATTATCCTCATGACACATTTTTTCTTGCTCATTTATCCAATTGACAAAATATTGCTTTGTTGTCAGCAACGTTTTTATAGTGGTAACTGGTAAGCCTTGCATATATGAGGAAAGAGAGTATAACACAAGCTTATGATTATTAAATCAAGGGAAAAAAGTCAAAAGTGCAATAGGATTGGATTTCTGAACTCCACTTAAAATCCCTCTGGCTACTTTGCAAGTTGAGAGCAAAAAAGGAGACAAAGTTATGAAATGGTTGGAAGGAGAAGGTCAGCAGGATGATATGTTTATGTTGACGTGAACGAGAAGAAGATTTCCCTTGTTCATGTCATTCTTCGAGGTTTTTATCTCTCTCTCTACGTTACCGATCCAAATGACAAAAAGAGTTTTTAGAATTATAGCAGAATGTATAAAGGGACTTTTGTGCTTGGCATATAGCTATAAAAATTCTCATGGAAAAAAATCACCAGCATTAGTTCAAGTTCAGATGCGTAATTACTTTGTTAGATATGCAAAGTGCCGTGTTTTTGCAGGTGCTTATTAAATCGTCATGATGAGCTAGAACATATTTAATGACACCATAGGAGAATTGTGGCATTTTATAATTCACTCATTCTCAGTTTATGACCAATGGCTCATTTTACTTTTTTTCAAACAAAGAATAGACTTGGGTCAGAAATCCCTATTTAGGAAATGAAAATAGAGCATGTCTACATCTCTACATGTAATTTTTTTCGTTTTATTCTGACTCAACCTACCCAACCACTTTTTTAGGAGGTTGCGTTACCTACCATCACTCGAAAATGTAGTTATATTGCATATTTCTATAATTTCATGATATTGTCCACACGCTTTTAGATCCAGACCTTTACAAGTTGTTGATTCATTTGGGATATCTTTGAACATAATTTTAAGTATTATGGCTTGCTAGAAAATAATTAATCAAATAGGCGGAAAAAAGCTTTGGCACTATTTTATTGCTAAACTTGAGAACAATTGTTTTGAACATTCAATTAGGATAGAAGATATAAAAATCGACAAAATAGTTTTTAAAAGTACGTCGGGCTACCTGTTAAGCTGTTTAGGACTCATTCTGAATCCGATCGGGAATGCCAAGGCGACGGAAACTGAGGATGTAGCAAACTAGCTTATCACACGGGATTCTTTGAGATATATTTTGAAGTTGAACTGATGTAGTGGCGAGCTTCTTTTTGCTTTACTTGTACTCTCTCAAATCATTACTGAATTAGTTTGATACAAATGAAATTTTTAAAATGACAATAAGTAATGTAGATTGAAGACATCAACCTACGAAAAGAACGTGCAATGAATATAAATCAAATCTTACAAAATGCATCGTTTGATCTTTACGACTTGTAATCTCAAGTCGCCAAAGGGATCAAAATGACATAAAAGTTTATGCTCCAGCAAAAATGCAATGACTGCGTGTTTCAAGTAAATGCCTGCATTCTGCATATTATGAGTGTAGTTACAAGATAAATTTAGCTATACAATGTTAAAGATTGCAAATTCTCCCAATTTCCTCTAACTTCTCTCATCATTCATTGCATTCTAATAATTTACTTTTACTGTCAATTGCCTACTTACATATATGCATAACAAGTATATCAGTTGTTGGTATCAAAATCAACTGCGTAATATCTGTATAAATAAAAGACGAAAATAGCAGTCATGATGATACAAATATTTCCAGACTGTCTAGGACCAATACAGCCTGACATCGGATATCCGTTGTAAATTACTCATCGTCGTCAGTCAGTTATTCATTCGTACGTGATGATAATTGATCTAACCGTTACAGTTAGACTTTTTTGTTTGTAAATTCACAATTAGTGATTGTAGAACATAGTACAAGTTGTAAGTGTAGCATTGATAGGAAATCATTGGACCGACGCGACGTTCCTATACCATTTCCTGTACCACCAAACTATCATTTCATTGATTTCATATTGTACGGACCTATATTTTAAGTGAAGAATTGTTTTTAATGATAACAGGACAGGGGGTGGCAGCTAAACCAAGGCAATGTCTTGGTGCTGCTAGTTCTCACCTTCAGCTGCTCTCTACTCTCGGTAAGTTGAACAATATGAGTGTAATTAATTGTAGAGGAAATCAGGTAAAAATATGTTTAATATTTATGCTATGCTTTTTTATTTGCAAATCAGTGGGCAGAAGCAGCAGATAATGAGCAGTACGACTATGAGAGCTTGAACCCATTTCAAGAAATTGAAAGGGTTGGACGGCAAGCAAGTAAGAGGAATCATATTGTTCCGCAAAATGCAGGATCTGGTGATGCTGATCATCATCACCACCACCCTAAAGTGGAAAGATTGGATGTGCAGTGCTCCCAGCAAGGGCTTCAAGTCACTGTTGATTTCGATGCTCCATTTGATGGGCTTATTTACAGTCGAGGTCACTTTTCTGATTCCAAGTGTCGGTAGGTTCTGTTTACAAGTTTTGAGTTAGTAAGTCAGGGGGATATATTTTATTACACTGGTGGCTTACCTGATGTATGAACTATTACAGATATGTCGAAGCCAACTCCAGATCTCAGACGTTCTCTTTTCTCGTGCCGTCGAGAGGATGCGGAACGGACGATGACAACTTATCTAAACGTCTTAGCAATATTCTCATTTTTCAAATGGACGAGACCGTTCAGGTATTATAATTCAATTGACAATGTTTGTAAAATAATATTAAAGGAAAAAAGTTGTAAATTCACCAGGTTGTTAAATGTATTACAATTAATATTTCATTATGGTAATTTTAGGAAATATGGGACACTGCCAAAAAAATCTCGTGTCAGTATGGAGACCAACAAGTTCAGTCCAAAAAGCAGGGGAAAATGGTAATTTTCAAACCTTTGACTGTTGGCATGTTGGACGTTCAACATCACAAGATGAGTGCTACGGATGCTCTTGACTGCTGGATGGATATTCAGAAGGGAACCTTTCCAGATGTGAGTTGCCAGCTTCTTGGTGCTATATCTAACACTTTCTTGCATTTAGTGTCGAAAAATGAAGATGTCTATCTAAGAAGCAAGTAATGGGTTTTATGGTATTCTCTTTGCAGACAAAACCGATCGGAGGACTAGTGGAAATCGGAGAAGAGCTTAGTGTTCTCATTTATATCAAGGACGATGAAAGACAATATGATGTGAGTGTCAAAGACTGTTGGGCCTTTGATTCCGAAAACTTTGAAGACCCAAAAACATCTAAAGTTCAACTTACAGGATTCGATGGCTGTCCAAGGTATTCTATCTCTGACTGCTTTTAAAATATGCCCAAGGTCATTTCTTGAATATCTCCTGGCATATGATTTTACACATTTTAGAAAATCTAAACTCATTGGAAAATGGATAAAAACTTTTGAAACTGGAGACACTGGTGCGACCACCATAGCCTTCACAAATATGACCGCTTTCAAATTCCCTAATACGGATCACGTCCACTTAACTTGCAATGTTGAGGTATGTTTTTAGAAATTTACACCAACACATTAGCTGTTATTAGGCTATCTCTCTGCATAGCTTTTTCATTGCTTCCTTAATTTTGACAGCTGTGCAAGGATGCTTGTGAAGACACATGTGACTCCGTTGTAAATACACCAGCTCCTGGTTATTCACGGCCAAAAGCCCCACAAGGGAGACCACAGGTTCAAACCACTCCTTCAAGACAAAGACCACAGCAAACGACCCAACGGCCCACAACCCCTTTCGCTCAGCAATGCTACCAAGGTTCAAATGATCCAAAGTGCAGAAACCAGCCATACACAGAGGCAAAACCAAGACCTTCAATTGCAACACCCGCTCCTTACCAGAGACCCCAACAAACACAGGCACCAGGGAGGTGTTATGAAGGGTCGTTGGATCCTCGGTGTCCCCAATCCCAATCACCCTCAAGACCACAGGGAACTACTTCACGACCGCCAGTGTGCTATCCTGGTATGCCAAATACTTCATAACATTTATGTACTGTGAGCAAACTAAATTCAATAGAATTAAAACTGTCGTATCATTATTTAAAGGAGCGACAGACCCTCGGTGTGGTGGTGGTGAAGAACCACGGCCCACTTCATCGTCGAGTAGAGACCCGTTATGCTACCCCGGTAATACTATTATGGGATTGACTTGTGTAACTTAACCTAGGTATAAACTGGATGGCCTTACTTACACCAGCTGTTATCTTACATTTGCAGGTGCAGTTGACCCTCGATGCCCACCAGACTGTAACAATAATCCACAAGACCGAAGATGCCAGTCCCCAACCACACAACCTGGTTGCTATCCAGGAAGTAGGGATCCTGCCTGCTCTGCTCAAACCACCAGAGCGCCTGTAGTCACTACCAGGCGCCCGCAGACGCAACAATCAACCACAAAAGGATCACTTTGTTATCCAGGTAGCTAATATTACTGGCCTTTTGGTTTAAAAAGATGTTGTAGCAAGTATAAAGAACAAATATTATTTATGCTTGTAAAGGATTTTTTGGGCTTGATGAATGTTGGTTTTTATATTTTTGTATATTATATTTTTCCAAATATTATTTACTTTCACAAATAGGTGCAGTAGACCCTCGATGCCCGCCTGACTGTCAAGCAAATCCTCAGGACAAACGGTGCCAACAACAAACACCGCCACAACGTTGCTATCCCGGAAGTACCGATCCAAGTTGTTCCAGACAAACGACAAACAGGCCATCCACCTCCAATGAGCCACTTTGTTATCCTGGTACGTTTATTTTGAACTCCGAACTTATATGTCAAGGATCCACAAAAGTACTCTAAAGCATTATTCCCACCTTGATTAACTAACCAAACATTCCAATTACCCTGAAAGGCACAACCGATCCGAGATGTCCACCTGACTGCAACAATAATCCACAGGACCGACGGTGCCAACAGCCCACAACACAAAAGCAAGGTTGCTACCCGGGCAGCAGAGATCCAGGATGTGCGCCAGCCACCACGATCAAACCGGTAACATCTCGACCACAATACGCACAGCCGACAAAGCAGCCTGGAACCAATGCCCCACTTTGCTACCCAGGTATAACATTTTTCAAAAATAAACAAGCATTGCATTTAACAAAGCTAAACTAATAACCACGCGACTTCAGGTGCAGTCGATCCACGTTGTCCTCCAGACTGTGACAATAACCCACAGGATAGAAGATGCCAACAACAAACAACTCAACAACGTTGTTATCCCGGAAGCAGAGATCCTGCATGCGCCCAACCTAACTACTACTCAAAGGCCGTACCCAACTCAGCCAACACCACAACAACGTTGTTATCCCGGCTCCAAGGATCCAGCCTGTGCTCAACAAACCTATAGCAGACCTCCAGCAACAACACAACGACCATACACTCCTCAGCAAACTACAAAGGCTACCTGTTATCCCGGTAAGTTTATGAGCTAAGTAACACTAAGAATTAATCATGGAGTTAATGAAAGAATATGCATTACAAATATTTTTTCCATGGGTTTTACAGGAAGCACAGATCCCCGTTGTCCAGCAGACTGCAACAACAACCCACAGGATAGAAGATGCCAACAACAAACAACTCAACAACGTTGTTATCCCGGAAGCAGAGATCCTGCATGCGCCCAACCTACTACTACTCAAAGGCCGTACCCAACTCAGCCAACAACACAACAGCGTTGTTATCCTGGCTCCAGAGATCCAGCCTGTGCTCAGCAGACCTCAAGCAAACCTCCAGCAACAACACAACGACCATACACTCCTCAACAAACTACTAAGGCTGCCTGCTATCCTGGTATGTTTATGAGCTAATAAACATTAAGGTTCCAATAATTTATTGCTTAAAAGAGTATTAATTGCAAATAATTTTTCCATGGGACTTACAGGAAGCACAGATCCACGCTGTCCAGCAGACTGCAACAACAACCCACAAGATCGCAGGTGTTCAAAGCCAACAACTCAACAACAATGCTATCCCGGAAGCCGAGATCCGTCCTGCAATCCACAAACGACTAGACGACCTGCAACCACGCAACGACCATACACTACAGCTGCCCCAAGACAACAACCAACTTCTAAAGCTCCGCTTTGTTACCCAGGTAAATGTTCAATTGCGTAATTCATTTTCATGCATCAATCTTTTCAATCATATCCTTAATTTATTTTATTACGTTTGATTTCNAACCAACTTCTAAAGCTCCGCTTTGTTACCCAGGTAAATGTTCAATTGCGTAATTCATTTTCATGCATCAATCTTTTCAATCATATCCTTAATTTATTTTATTACGTTTGATTTCTAGGCACTATCGATCCCCGATGCCCACCAGACTGCGATAACAATCCACAGGATCGAAGATGCCAACCAACTTCACAGCAGCAATGCTACCCAGGCTCCAGAGATCCCTCTTGCAATCTTCAAACGACAAGCCGACCATATCCAACCCAACAGCAACAGGGTTGTTACCCAGGCAGCAGAGATCCTGCATGTGCCCAACCAACAACTACTCAAAGACCTTATCCAACTCAGCCCCCAAGGACCCAGCCCACAACTTCAAGAAATTACCCAACTCAGCCTCCAAGGACCCAACCCACAACTTCAAGACCTTATCCAACACAACCACCTCGCACTCAACCAACTTCTAAGGCTCCACTTTGTTATCCAGGTACACAATCTAATTCTAAGTATTCATTTTTCTGATTGATGATTCATTTGGATGTATGAAACCAATTGATTTTTTTTACTAAACTGTTGTGTTTGCCTTGTAAGTTAACAGTTTTATTGAATAATTGCACGCATTTAATTGTATTTATAGGTACAACGGATCCACGATGCCCCTCAGATTGCGTAAATAATCCACGAGACAGCAGATGCCAACAAACAACAACCCAGCAGCGTTGCTATCCAGGCAGCAGAGATCCTTCATGTAATCCCCAAACCACTAGCCGCCCGCTGACAACCCAACGACCATATCCTACCCAACAGCAACAGGGTTGTTATCCAGGTAGCAGGGATCCCGCATGCGCCCAACCTACTACTTCTCAAAGACCTTATCCAACTCAACCCCCAAGGACGCAACAGCCTACAACTTCTAAGGCTCCACTTTGCTATCCAGGTAAAAAAATCCCCAATACCGTATTGATATTTCAAACTGCAAAGAAAAGCTAACAAAACTTCATATGAATTAATTCAGGTACTACCGACCCTCGGTGCCCTCCAGATTGTGACAACAATCCACAGGACAGAAGATGCCAACAGGCAACTACTCAGCAACGTTGCTATCCCGGAAGCAGAGACCCCGCTTGTGCCCAGCCAACTACAACTCAAAGGCCTTATCCAACTCAGCCTCCAAGAACACAACCACCACGAACTCAACCTCCACGAACTCAACCTACAGCCAATGCTCCTCTCTGTTATCCAGGTAAGAACTGAATTTACAAATTGCAAACTAAAAAAGATTCATCATAATATGTAAATGTAATTGTATTTCACATTTCAGGTGCCACAGACCCAAGATGTCCAGCTGACTGCGATAACAATCCACAAGACAGAAGATGCCAACAACCAACCACTCAACAACAATGCTATCCCGGAAGCAGGGATCCATCCTGCAATCCTCAAACCACAAACCCATCATATCAAAGACCTACCCAAAAACCATATCAAAATCAGCCAACTTCCAAGGCACCTCTCTGTTATCCAGGTAAAAATACCATAAATCCAAAACTTCAGTGTTATCAGTTATGTAGTCTCCGGACATATTTACTTTACGAGAACTTCAACTAAATTATAGATGACTATATTACTTAACTAATCGTAAGCTAATGTTTATTATTACATAATACTGTTGAAATTAGTGTTTCGAATCTGTGTTTCTTCATGCATCTTAATTTTGTATTTATGAAAGTATAACTAATTACATATTAATCCCCGGAATTTAAGGCGCGGTCGACCCGAGATGTCCTGCAGATTGTGACAATAATCCCCAAGATAGAAGGTGCCAACAGCCAGCTACTCAGCCTCAATGCTACCCCGGAAGCAGAGATCCTGCATGTGCTCAGCCAACTACTACCCAACGACCTTATCCAACTCAGCCTCCACGAACTCAATCGTCGTCAAACGCTCCGCTCTGCTATCCAGGTAAAAATTACATAAGACGTAATAAAAGTAAAATTTATCAAGTTAAAACACGTTTCATCAAATATTTTTGTTACACAAATTTAGGTGCAACCGATCCACGGTGTCCTCCAGACTGTGACAATAATCCCCAAGATAGAAGGTGCAAACAGCCAGCTACTCAGCCTCAATGCTACCCTGGAAGCAGAGACCCTGCATGTGCTCAGCCAACTACTACCCAACGACCTTATCCCACTCAGCCACCAAGGACACAGCCTCCACGAACTCAATCTTCGTCAAACGCTCCTCTCTGCTATCCAGGTTCTTAAAATTGAAATTTTAATACTCTCTTAATTTTTATGGTTTACATAATCGGTCCATTTTCTGTCACCATTGCAAAAATTCATAGGTGCAGTAGATCCTCGCTGTCCTCCGGACTGTGCTAACAATCCAAATGACCGTCGCTGCCAATCACCCACTACACCTGATAGATGCTATCCTGGTAGCAGAGCTCCAGGTTGTTCACAATCGCAGACCTCTGGTCCTTCTTACCCATCCCAAACAACTGAACCAAGTTGCTACTCTGGATCCCTTGACCCACGATGCAAAACGTCGAATGAAATTCCTGATGCGACCCGGCCACCTATTTGCTACCCAGGTATAATTCGCATATAATTTGAATTATTTATCGCTTGTTTTTATCAAACTGGAATCACTTATTTGAACTCATGTTTATAGGCTCTACTGATGCCCGTTGTTCACAAGGCGTTCAAACGACAGCCACCCCGAAATGCTACCCTGGTAGTAATGACCCCAAATGTCAACTTCCTGAAAATATTCCAAAGCGACCAGCTCCTGCCCCTGCTGGAAAGAAGCCATTGTGCTACCCTGGTAAATAAATTTGGTGTTAAATAAGTAAAATAGCAGTATTGTTTTCCACGCTAAGCTAATGCTATAAATTTTGTTTTTAATTAGGCCAAATCGACCCTCGGTGCCCACCAGTCTGTGATGTTCCAGGTGTTCACGACAGAAGATGTGACAGTCGGGCATGATGGACAGGACTAATCTAGTGTCATAATATTATATACATGGCAAGTTAAAGGCTTTTTTTATATTTTTGCACATTATAAAATGTAGGGGTTCAGTCAACTTTCTTTATCTATAATCTGGAGCTTTATTTCTATTTCATGATGACAAGCAGTGAGAGATTTTGAGTTTATTTTTACGTGCATGAAAATGTTTCAATATTTAAGAAAAAGTGTAAAATGTGTTATGCAAAGGGAATAAAACTGAAATCTCAATATCTTTTTTAACATAACAGAATACAACGTTTGCTTAGTTTGCGAGTTTACTTGCCTGCTTTCATCTAGTCTTTTATAGGCGTCATACTTCGATTTTTATACATTCCATTAACAATAAATATTTGCTGCTGCGTGATGGTGTTAAGACTGCGTAATGTGACAAATTATGTTACAAGTGTGAATGGTATGAATCGGACCGTTGCTTATTTTGTTGAGTGAAAACTGGAAACTCTGAAAGAGAAAGCAATTAACGAAGCTAAATTCCTGTGATATAGAAAGCATTAATGGTATATCCCCCCTTGCCATTCTCAGTCTGTCATGACTCTATACACCATCAAATCATGTACTTAAAAGTTATGCATCACTCGAACGAGACGGGCAGAATGTAGATGCTTCTGACCTTGAATAAACAAACATGATATACTAAAGTTGCACAAAGTGCATTTATTTAGAATGCACCGCAAATAACGTAAAAACCTACATATAAATATCCTCATGAAAAGTATTTATTTCATCTTCACAATATTCACACATCGCAATTAATAATTCTAACACAAGTTTGCTTCATTACATGATTCTTTAGGGGATGCTAATTCGTTTAAAAAGACTATAATACCCTCTAGGATTTTACAGTAAATTGGACGGCGGGGTATGATAATTTCAGCATGAAGTTATAATCTTATAATAATAATAATAATAATAATAATAATTTGCGTTTATTG
>JAHZNA010002475.1:0-14937 GCA_027743935.1 Sinodicranocentrus sp. ZH6
GAAAATTGTAAAGTAAATGCCATTTGAAGATAGTTTGGGGTCGGCTGTGCTTTGGACATTGTACGAATAACCTGGACTTTGGATTCCAGTCGAGGGGTGGGATTCCCAATAGCCTACTATATGGAACCACATAACCAATACATTTGTAAACCCTATCACTCAACATTTTAGTTATGACTGCTCAAATGATATTCAAAATCACAATTCCTTTCTTTTGCTAATTATTGAAACTTTCTTTTATGTATTTAACAGTCCCTATCAACGTTCTATTCTAATTGGCAATCATCAAACCCTTCTAGGATTGTACTACTGACTGGATTTTGAACAATTAATCCCTCTCGTTGGAGTTGATAGCGAATGACTGAAAAATTCGCGTAGCATTTTCAGACCGTAGGAAGAAAACTAGGATTTCAGTCAAGTGATTAGGTACTTTGTTCACTGTGTGGTCGTTAGTCGTAATGGCATACGTAAACCCGTTGTTTATTTAACAGTAAATGCTACTTCCAGAAGCTTTTATATCATTAGATTAGCATAAGAAAGAAATGCAAATGTCAATGTAGATTATATGGTATTGAAAAGTACCCAATACCCAACTCAACCTCGGTGTGGGCTTCTCGCACAACTTAAAAACTATAAGAAATATCAATATTTACCTCAACGACTGGTATTGGAATTATTGGAAAAATACTGGGTTTGTATTCAAAACCAGCAATTCAAAATAAAGGGCATTCGTTCGTTTCAGTATTGATTTTTTGTTACTGGCATTCGTATTTGGTTTGGTATAGGTTAGCTTTGGGCATAATTTTTAAAATTAATAGTTCATAATATTTCCCTGAAGGGAATATTATGTGTTAACTGAAAATATTTGAATTGAGTGTGAGTTCCTCAAGGAGAGGTATGTTGGACAGCCTTAATTATTGTCTAAAACTTGCTGGATTTTTGTGTGTGGAAAAGTAGCAGATATATTGGTTAAGATGGCTATGGCTATATGAAAATGACAGGAAATGGTTTATTTGAGTTTTAACAAGGAAATTAATGAATTTCTGAAATGCATGTTATCCTTTTAAATAGATAAAAGAACGCATGGCTAAGACAGATTATTCCTTTCGAGATTATTCGTTCTCCCGCAAAAATGTTTTAATAGTAGTCATCGAATTTAAATTAATTAAAGCGCAAATCAGGGTGTTTCTTAGGGCATACATAATAATATTTAAGTACATTATCTTATCGTTAGTTTAATTTGAAGCGTTACTGCTACATATAATGCATTTTATTTTATTCATGAGGAAGAATGTTGAAAAATTATCAGTTGAATGGAGAAGGACGTGTGGCCAAAATCATAATTTTCTTCTTGTGATAACGTGTACACTGAACGGTAATAACAAACCGAATTAGGATTGATGTGAAAAGATATACCGTATTAAATTGTTCTTAAAATTCATGAAGCCTGTTCAATCATAACTATTTTCTTGTCCTGATGATGAAGGAAGATTAAACCTTCGAGAGCTGGACATTTCTATTTAAAACGTTATCATCCACTGTAACCGTGTTTAATTCTTCAAATATACTTCATAATTGTACAATTCTGTCAAATTATCCTAAAATCGATAATGTCTGAATAACCTAGCCTCACTAATTTCCGCTTACTGCTCTAAACCTCAACAAGCTTTTCAAAATTTAAGAATCATCCAAATTTTACTATTACATCAAATCTTCTATTTCATTTATGGAGTAAAAGTGCTCGAAACACGCCCGTGGACAGTCCTCTAATAAAGGTCAAAACCGTCCGTCTCTTAATGATATATGCCTTTCCGAAATGAATCATAACTGGTTTACAGGATTTGCGAAACTTGCTCATCAATTTTTTCTCCTGTCTACTACCCCACTCATGATACTTCCATGATTTTAGGATTCTTTCCCCATACATATGTAAATACCCACTAATGAGCAATAACCACACCCCAAAATATACCCGAAAGTATAGCCCATGAAACCAGCATTAGAGCGGCAGCAATCGTCATATCTTTGCCATGAATGGTGACATTGAAGATTGAAAATATTAAAAGCTTCATGATGATCGTCTGTGTAGGAATAAGGAAATATCCTAAGAAGTTCATCGACACACCTATCAGAATCTGCACACTTCTATAAGCCACGATAAGTGTACGTGGCTTTCGAAGCTCAGGAACTGAAGCATATGTCTTTCGTCCTAAGCAAAATTCTCGAACAACAAAAGGGAAAATTAGTAGTGAAACTATTAAAAACATCACAATAAGCATGTAAGTGAGCACAATTTGAACGAAAGCATTAATACAAGGATATAAATATACAGGAAATGCTATAAATTTTGGAGTTGATTCTGGAAGTAGATATCCATAAAGCGAAGGATGTCGTGAGAACATTATAATGAATAGAGCGGCCAGTATGTAAGCTCCGAGCAATCCTCCAAACAATGCTACCGCCCCAGCCTCAAAGATAATGGAAATGATACTCTTGTTCGGGTTGAAGTTCGGAAGATAATTTCCTACAGAATACAACATATTAATTACAAATATCAATTATAATTTGCCTAACTGGTAAATTTTCTTCTTACTGTTGATATGTCGCAGGTAGAGCAATACGGCGTTGATCAGGGAGCAAACTTCAATTTCAAAGAAATATACCATTAGGAAAAGCAGATAAATCAATCCATTGGCACAGGCTGATGCATAGACCAAGTTGAAAACTTTGTAGTCCCCCTTTCTACTGTATATAATTGTTTGGGTTATTTGGAAGAGAAGAAAGATAAAATTGTAAAGTAAATGCCATTTGAAGATAGTTTGGGGTCGGCTGTGCTTTGGACATTGTACGAATAACCTGGACTTTGGATTCCAGTCGAGGGGTGGGATTCCCAGTAGCCCACTACTATATGGAACCACATAACCAATACATTTATAAACCCGATCACTCAACATTTTGGTGATGTCTGCTCAATTGATATTCAAAATCACAATTTATTTTACTAAATAATTAGTGAAACTTTAATCTACGTTTTTAAAAATCCTGCTAACTTCTTAGTTTAATTGGTAATGACAATGGTTAATGCCTTTTCGAATTGTATTGATTAGGTTTTAAATACTTGAAGAAAATTAATCCCTTTCGTTGGAGTGTATGGCGGAGGACTAACAAATTCGAGTAGAATTCAAGAAGATGTACGGAGAAAACTAGTATAAAATATTCATATATCATAGATTCAACCTGGATTTCAGTTATTTCATTGGGTACTTTTTTCACTGCATGTGGTCTTTCTTGGTTTACGTAAACCCGTATTTTATTAACTGGAAATCCTTCATCCAGAAGCTTTTATCATTAGCTTAGCATAAGGTAGAAATTCAAATGTCAATATAGGTAATATTTTATTCAAATAGTACCTAACTCAACTTTGGTGGGCTCCTCACACAAGTTAAAAAACTAATAAATATTTACTTACTTCAGAGACTGGCATTGGAAAAATATTGGGCTTTGTACTCAAAACCAGAAATTCAAAGATATTATGATCGCGTTTCTGTATTGATTATTATTACTGGCATTTGTATATGGTAATGGTTCGCTTAAGGCATCCAGGTACTTGCATTTGTTTATTTTTTTTAAATGAAAAATTCCCAATTAAATATTCCGCGAATGAAATATTATGTGTTTACAGAAAATATTTGAGTTGGTGAATTACACGAGGATTGCACTGCATTATTTATGGTTAAAACTTGCTCGTCTTTGGCATGTGGAAAAGTACAGGTATATATTGGTTATAATAAAGATGACTGTATGAAAACGAAATGAAAAATACGCTCATGTTATTTTTTCTAAAATGGCAAATAGGTGAATTTCTAGAATGCATGTTAAGTTAACTTTGTAAAAAAATAAACGAACTTCGATTTTTTGAAACAGTAGGTACGTATGGGTCAGGCAGGATGACTTTAAGATATGAAATCCTTTCTTATGCTGCTTTTTTGTAAAATGACAAGTTTAAATGAATTCATATAATGAATGTTATTTTTTAAAATTAAATAAAAGAGCACAGGACTTGATTATTTCTTTCGAGCTTATTCGTTCTCACACAAAAATGTTTAAATATTAGTCATCGAATTAAAATTAATTAAAGCACAGATCAGATTGTTTCTTTCGGCAAACATGACCTACATAGTTAATGACACATTAAGAACCTAGAGTTAATTCTTAAAACTTAAATTATATTGACTGTAATTATCAAAGTCAATTAGTAAATACTAGTTGTTTAGTCGTTTCACATTCATTATATCATTTTCATTTTATATATTTAGGTTACTAGTTATGTTCATCAAATCATCCACAGCAGGCATAGGTTTGGCCGGTTTAGGAGTGGGTGTGATGAAGGTTCCCAATGTCGTACTTTCAGAATCCCGATATGCCTTGTTTTTCTTATCCAAAAAGCGTCTCAATCCTTCCATCTCCCGCTTGAGGTAGTTCCCTTGCGCCTCCAGAATGGCTTTCATATCCACATCCAATTTCCACCCTTCAGTCATTAAATCCTCCAACGTAGAATCTAATCCTTGTCTAAGTCTTTGCAGCTGGTCTTTCCACGATGAATATCTCATCGTTCCTAGAGTGAAGGCTCCAGGAATGTTGGCAACATTGATGACGTTGAAGTTGACCTCTTTTTTAAGCTCTGCATACGCTAGCCATATTTCTTGAATTCCTTGAGCAAGACTAAAGTTTATGATTGGTTGGTTTTCTGTAGTCTTCTGATAAGCCTGAAGTTCCGCCAGAGCAGCTACAGAAGTTGAAGGGATTTCTTTAACCATCCCTGTTGGTTTCATTTCATCCTCGGAATCACTGTCTTCACTTTCAGAGTCATCTTCTGAAGAAAATTCGATCATGGTGGGGTCCGTGGGTGGGTGATATTTTTCATTTACCTGTAGCCAAATTTCCTCTGGCTGAAATAGAAAAACATGAGTTATTGTTTTTTTTAAAAAAAGCTTCATACTCCTGTACTTTTTTTTATATAACTTGTACCTTTTCATCATAATCCCAGCATTGACGAATGTGTTTCCACATATTTTCACATCGTGGTTTCTTTGTTTTCGCTGTTCGGTAACGGATTTTTTCCCCACAGTCTTCCTTCATACAGATGGCCTATAAATTAATCCAACCAAATGTTTGGAAAGTCATTAAAACGAATATATTATTACGTAATTATATGAAGAAAAAATCACGACTAATTCTCCAACAACAATAATAATCTTCTTTCTCGCGAATAATAATCTTGTCACTTACAAAAATCCCTTCGTCTTCCAGATCAAAAAAATTCCATACTGGGCTCTTTCTTGACGTCGACATGATGTCAAATCAGGCTTGTATAGTGATATCAGGATCAGGAAATCCAAAATTGAAGTTGACGACTGAGACAGAAATATCCACTTGTAAGAATGTTTCAAGCAGATGAAAATAAAAGTCCTTCCTCCAACTCACAGGAATGTTGACTGTTTGAAGAGGAGCAAAAGAAAGAAGAAGAACATCTCGTTGTAAAAGCGAAAAAGATTTCAGAGTTCAAAGACATCTATCAAGATACAACATCCATGTTTTAACAGTAAGCAGAGCCGTGTGTCGTTCTTGAAGAAGACATATATTCAAATTTTGGATTCCGAAATATGTAAAACAAGCACCGTCAACCGTACCTGCATGCCAAAATCGCTGACACACTTTAAACTTTGGATGCATTTTAATGAATGTGGAAAGCAATGCGTACTTCAGCTTTTTCAGAGTGCTGGCAAAAAGTATACAAGATTTTTGGAGATGACATACTCTGACGGGCACCTTAAAGTACAAAATATGAAGTTGTAAAAGTGAAATTACATTTTCCTTCAAAAATATTTTCTCCACTACGCAGCACATTTTAGATTCAAGTGCAAAACCGCAATGCTTTATTTAAGTCCCAATCCAATTCAATCTAAACAACATTATAAATTCTTCGTAATTAATACTCAATATTTGTGCCTAATATTATATTTAATACAAGAGGTCAAAAGTAAGACATCCGCAACAAAAACAATGATAATGGTTTACAATATTTTTTAGCACGTAGACAATTTATAAAATCATGCAAATGCAATATGAATACATGAATATTTTTTTAAATCTTAAGTATTGCAATAACCTTTAATGTAATAAGGACTGAGACATGGTCTCATAAGTGGTTTCTGCCTCATCCTCAATAATCTGGTAACCTCTCCTATCCTTCCTCTTACGGAACTCTCTCCAAGCTAGAGTAAGAACAATCACTCCCAACACAACAGAACCAAGGAAGATGATAAACGGCCAATAAGATGAAGATGAGTCACATTCAGGATCATAAAATGATCTCGAAAAGTCCGCCATCTTATCCAGAATTTGTCCCTCGGCAGTGTGCAAAAGGCATTTCCAAGACTCTACTTGGGCCGTCTTCAGTTTGCTCATGTCATGGACTGCATTTTCAGTCATGTTGTCGCTAGCCTCATCCATGACTAGTACTCTGTTACCATCTAGTAATAAATATCTTTCTGGGAGGGTAACGGTAACTCCAGAGATTCTATCTGGCATTAAAGTTTCCTCGTCTACGGTTTTGTAAAAGTCTGTAATCATCACAGTTGTAATTTCCGTTTGATTGTTGAGATCCCCCTTATCTTTTCTGGTGATGGAGGTAACATCACTTAAGTATAAATCAGACCCATTATAGGCAGCAGTGAAGTTTGCTATGATATGAGACTCTGACGTATTGTGAGGCTTAACACGAATGTTGTGATTGTCTTCCAAATCTTCAGCAGAAATGCTGTAAACATATCCTTCCGGGATTGTGATTGGACGGGGATGAATTTTCCACTCTAGAACATCTTCCACTTTTTGATTTACAGAGGATCTCTCATCTCGTCCAGACACGGGAACAAAGTCCATCATCGAGTTGTACAAGAGGACTTGAAACCTCTCTGCAATACTTTTCTTGGCTCCACCAAAAATAGTAACTTTCCCCGGATATTCAGTCTCATGACCCTCCATACTAATAATGAGATCTTCGTTTTGGGTAGTTGTCTTTGGCACATATTTGGTAACAGAGCGACGTCTCAAAGGAACAATAATATCAGTCAATTCCAAAGTCTGTTTCTTTCCACTCCATGGTTTTTCCAAGTCTTCTCTTTCAAACCCTGGATGAATGTGGACATCCTTATCTAGCGCAATAATCTCGTAAATCGTATCATCCCCACCACCTCCAACCAAGTGGCTCTTTGAGTGGGCAACGTTCTGGAGCACATTTCGAGAGCCATTCATGTTCCCATGTCCCACGTACAAGAATTCCTGATCAGTTTGCAAAATTATAGAGACCCCCAATCTCTTTGCGGTTTCTTCGAAAATGGGCATTACTTCTGAGTGCATTTTTTCTGCAGGGAAACCATTTCCAGCGCCAAGAGATAAGATAATGCTTCCCTCACGTGCCACTTGAATTCGGAACCCTTCCTTGGTCACCATTGCAGGCTGGCTGTAAAACTGATCTTGACGCATAGGCCCAATAATCATGGCGTGGGAATGGTCTGTCCCATTTATGGAATAGTGGAGGCGTGCCTCATCCATATTAAACTTCATTGATTCTAAATCATCCACCTCAAATGAAAAGTAGTAGTTATGATTGGCTCCGATATAACAGTGTTTGTATCCATCCACGTCAAATGTCCTGGGGAGAGTGAATCGATAGTGGAAAATGTTTCTCTCAGTGTTATCAAAGATGGATGAGTTGATGGAAATCTTTGGTTTTTGAAATGTCACCGAGGTATTTTGCACAATGCCCATGATAAGATTGTAGGAGCAATTCAAACTGTAATGATTACTCCTTATGATGATATCCTCCACTTCTGAAATGCTTTTGGTGGCACATGTCACAAAAGCCTTGTCATGATATTCTCCGTTTCGTCCAAGGACCTCATGAATATTTTTCAGTTTCTCGATTACAGTCCGACCATCAGCTTTCACTGTTCCATTCTCAATATCCAGGTCGAGCTCGACGTAATACCCTTTTTGAAATGTGTCAGCGAGATGAAGATAATTCGTACAGCCTACGCCAGCACACTCTCCTCCATCCAGAGTTTCAATGGATTTGTTCAAGTTGAAAATCCAAAATTGATTAGCACTGCTGACCTCAGAACCTTGTATAACCCCGCCTGAACTTTTGGTTGCATTGACAAGAAATCTGTTTACATCTACAGGAAGACCTTTCACTTTCTCTGACCTTTTGAGTCCAGCATCATGCACTAAAAATGTAGCAGCAATAACCCCTTCGCTGGATACTTGAATGTTGGATGAAATTGAGCTGTCTGGACTTTGAAACTTAAACACAGGATTGGAATATTGATCTGAACCATTTGCTATAAACATTTTAAAGGATCTTTCCAATTTTTCAGGTCCGTTAGGCAATTGAAATCCTAAAGTTTGGTCTTTTAGACTGAATCCAATGTTCTCAAAAACTTCCCAAGGGTTGAAGGCGAAGTTGAATACGTGTTCATTTTCTTTTCCAGGTTTAACCGAAAATTCGCTTGTGACTAAATCCTCCACGTTGTATGTGAACAATCCGTACAAAGCGGAATTGCGAAGTTTGCTAAATCGCCCAGTTTCAATAGTGACTTCAGTATCATTTGAGGATGAACAGCCAACTCCAGAAATGTATATAAGATCTTCACGCCCTGCTCCACTACCTCCTCGTCCATTGACACTTTTTGTGTTGCAAGCTGTATGAATTACGTCAGGCTGATTTGAACGAGCTATGACATGCTGAATGGATTTAATGTTATTTGTTCCTGGAGACTTGAGCCAACCCATGGATTGCTTTTCTAAGTTGACTAAAAATGAATATTGCTTTGTGAGGTTGTTGGTTCCATCTTCCAGCATGAGTGCATTCTCTCCACCACCTCCATTAATAGACACTTCTTTTGAAGATGTCTGCAGAAAGAAAGAGTCGTCTTTCAAGCCTCCTTCCAGACTCCAGGAGTTGTTGAGGATACGGAACATATTTGATAATCCAGTATATCCGCCGAGAATCGCTGAAGAGTTTGGTGGATTTTCCAGAAGAAATAAGGCAGTTGGCATTCCAGTTCTACGGTCTGTAATAAGCTGGCTTGATGGCTCATTCGAATTGAATTTGGAGAGCTGAATATATGGCTCGAACAGGTAGGTGCCTTGTTTGGAAGAATCCTTCAAGTTGAATTTAACCAGTTGACTGCTTTCCCCTTGAATTTGAGAGGAGAGAACATCCCTCACCTTCTCGGATTTAACCACTGTCCAATTTTTGTGGTCTATCTGAAGAGGTACAAATAGTCCGGGAATATTTTGTGAGTTGACTTGTAGCTCAAACTCAAAAGGGTTTTCCTTACTAGCATTTATCGATATTGGTAATATTGTGACCCCATCTTTAGATGGATCTTGAACATCCCCATTGATGATAACTTTGGTATGCCCTTTAGCCAAAATTTGAAGATCTCGCTGGGAACACTGTCCCTTAGGTACGGTTATGATATCAGGGTCATTATCAGAGCCTCCAAGAGCTGCCACTAATTTAGTGTCACAGGCACACGTAAGCTTGGTAGGATTTCCAGGACTGCCGTAAACATTCTCGATATTACTTCCAGTCAAATCAAGAGAAATAGATTTCAAGTCTTTATCAAATTCCAGAGTGTCCTCCCCCTTCCCTCCATGAAGAGCAGTGACGTGTGGAGAGCGTAAAGTGAAATGATCAGAATCATCCCCACCTGTCACATCCCAGTTGTTTCCTGTTATGTCAAAAATATTTTTGACAGTACGACATCCCACTCGCTTTAGTTCTTCAGGTTTAGCCTTGATTTCTGGAAGGGTGTGGTAAAACAATGGAGGATTCTTTGAAGTGGCAACGAAAACACTATGAGGGGCACCGGTTGGACTCTCTTTGAAGTAAATCGGCAGTTCCCAGTCTGGAACTGGAGGAGTTTGAAAGTTCAGATGGAAATGGAAGGTATCATTATTTGCTAAACTTTTTAAAGTGAAATTAAATACTTCTTGAGAGAAAATCACTTCAGGGGTGATATCACGGGATGGAGTGGAAATGAAGATTAAATTAAGATATGGATTATTGGAAATGTTCCCGGTCCCAGGACTGATATCCATTTCAGCTACAACACCTCCCCAGGATTTATCCACGAGAACTGTCATCTCTCCTGATTTAGCTTTAGATTGTAAATCTGTCTTAGAACTTAGAAGCACAGTAAGGTTATACTCACAATTCTTTCTGTCTGGTATGTTTATTTTGTCAAAAAGAAGTCCACTTCCACCTTGCAAGGCTACCTTCTTGGTGTCACACCCAACCACAACTTTGTCTCCTTGCCCTGGTCTTCCGTTTATTTCCTCAATGTCCTCAAACTGCACTCGAAGATTCCTTCCAGTGTTGATTAAAGAACCTTTATCAAAGTCTATTATAACTTCTTCTCCTTTGGTACAACTTTCTAGTAAAGTGATTGCATCTCCTTCTCCTTTTCCTCCAACAAACTTCCCCTCCAAGGATTGAGTACAGTTTCCATCAAAAACAAATTCATTTCTTCCCCCACCTCCGTAAAAATCTTTTCTTCCTTCATTTCCTACCCGGAACATGTTTCCTGTTTGATCTTCTCCGCTCAAGTAGACTTTATCATTGCCATCGTCCAAGTCAAAGAGCATCACTTGACCTTCCATCCTGTTACTGGAGGGTTGCAAGATGCTGATAGAATTTTCGCAAAAGTACTCTTCCCTAGAATTTTCCTGTGAAACTTGATAACCTCTGTAGTCCAACGAGCCTGGCTTACATTTAAACTCTGCTCCTTCCACATCCCCTGGCACTGCTCGTTCCCAGTAGAGCTGCTGCTTCTTTCTGAAATCGACCATAGAATCCCTTCTCGGGAACCCGAATATATTTTCTGGCTTTTTATCACATTTGCATGAGAACTGGTTATAGCCATTAGCTGAGCTTGCGTCTGTACACGTTCTATCAGGACATGGACGGTTCCAGTCACAGCCGCTACCAAGAGTTACTTCACTCCCCCATTTTGCGCAAAAGGATACAAAAAACCATACTTCCATAGAGCAAATTTGGTTCGTAAGCCGACAGCCTCCATCGTATGCTAGTGTTCGAGAAGGAAACACGACTCCAAGAAAAGATGGATTTTCTCTGTGAAAAGTGAAAGTCAAGGTAAAAACAGTATCCATTTAGGCTACGTCAAATGAAAGTTTTAAAGTTTATATATATAATTCTCACTTTAAGAAGTCCATGTTATGCTTCACGGCCATATCATTGGCTGCCTTTTCCTCCAGCAAAAAGTCAATATAGTCCTTTCTCCGGGTTCCAAACCAATCGAAAAAACGACTTGTGAAAACTTCCCTTTTTTCAAAGTCAAGAAGTGGTATCTCCGCATTGATCCTGTTCACTTCATTCCCTGCTTTAAACATTGCGATGGCCATCTCCTTGAAAAATGAAATTATCACTCCAGCAGCCATTACAAATGGAGCAGCTGGTGGAAAAGCAATAGAGACCACCACGACAGTAGCAGTAACAGCAATGTCCACAGAATCAGAAACAACATCTGCAATAGCGTCATTCTTTTCAAACTGATTTGAAGCTGAATTCAATCTACCCACTGATTTTGTTAGCGACCATATGCTAAGTCCGATATCTGCAACTGCCCCTATCGGACCAACTACTTTGCCCATGACTTCTGTAGATTTTCCAACTTTGCTAGCAGTACTGAAGAATTTTTTGCCAGCCCATTCCGCAGACTCTGTTATGACGTCGTAGCCCACACGAGCACCCACAATGGCGAGCGTAGTTGTGTCTCCGTGGATGGCTCCGTTGATGACTGTTTTTGCTAAGAAAAAATGTCCAATGGTCTCCCCCGCAGAGCCAATTCCGTGAGCAATTGAGTTTGCAGTTTTAGCAGAGGCAAATTTCATTGCTAACTTGGAGTTGCTTACTTTGGCTTTGTATTTCGAAAACTTTTCATTCAGTTTGTCCATAATCTATGGAATAAAACAAAGATATTTAATTAAACATCAGACAACTTTGGGAAAAATATGTTTAAAAACCTTTTTGAAAATGATACCTTTCCAGATGTAAACTCTTTCGCGTTTTTCACTTCTTGAACATCTTTCACAGCACTGACAACCTCTGCATGACTTTTCAGCTCCTCCAATTGAACTGCTTTATTCAACTTATCAATATCTTGGAGTGAGCCCTCAATCTGTTTAATTTTATCGGGATTTTCCTTCACAAAATCTACCAACTTTTCTTTTTCCTCGGCACCAGCATTTTTATAATGCTCTACAAACTCTTCCGCAAGAATGGACTCAACTTCGCCCTTCGAATTCAAGTAAATTGCGCATGCTCCTTCACCCGACTTGAGAGACCGTTTCCGCCGATTAGATATTTTGCTACTGCATATTCCACCAATTCCTTCGTGCCCAGCTTCTGTATTAGGTTGAATAACCTCTTTCTCAAAACGGTCCTTATACCTTTCCTTGAGTTTTTGATAATCTGGATGGCCTTCATTCAAAATAACATCACTCCAACTTCCCGGAACTCCAAATGCCTTCCAGAACTCTGGCGTTATTACTGAATTTCTTCTTAGCTCTTCCACTTTGAATTCTGTAATTGTTACTGCTTCATGAAGCTGATTTGAAGGAATAGCAATGTCGTCTTTGTTAAGACTATCAAAATGGCTTGGCTTTCCAGTTCCATCAGTTCCTAACTTAACGCGGGTGGTCAGTTGTTGCGCTTTCACAAGCACGATATCCCCGTGTTGCTCAAAAGTAATGTGGGTAACAGTGTATTTATTTTTTGTCATAAAGTCTGGTGACATGTCAGGAACCTTTCCATTCTTTTCCATTTCTGAATTTGCCCAATTATCAAACTAGAAAATAATCCAATGCAGAAATAATCCTTAAATTTGTACATAATAAATCTAAAAAAAGTTTGTAAATTTCCATTCAACTTACATCAGACTCAATATCCTTTTGTAAGTGATCAATGTCAGCATCAATAATCGTCACGAATTTGTTGTCAATTTTTTTAAACCAACTGTCAAACTTTTGTCCTTTCGCATCTGGCAGAATCGATCCTTGGTAAATTTTAATATTCAAATCCACCAAATATTTTTTTGCAAGCGTGGGATCACTCGTAAGTGCCTTGAAACTGTCAACTTTCCCTTTTGAAACCCCATTTTCCCACAAGTGCTTCCCTTCGAATCGATTCCAAGGACAAAGGAGAATTAATTAATTCTTTAAGACGAGCTTCTTCCCTTTGCCTTTCTGCGATCCGTTCCGCTTTCGAAGGTGCCTTTTGCGCTTGATTTTTATCGCCTGTTGAAGTAGACTTGAGAATAGGTCTTGACCCAGGTACCTGAGGTTCTTTTCCGATAGTTAAAGACTTTAAGGTATCACTTAGCTTGCCAAATTTATCTCCAAATTCGTCATCCGAGCCAGCTCGCTTATATCGAGGATGGTAATAGTCATTATCATGATCATGACTAGAGCTGCATATTTCTAGCAAAAAAGTTATCACCAAAAGTACCCCTACAAACCTTCGGACACCTGACTTTAACCTCATATTTCAATTCATCAGTGTTGGCTCAATAAATTTAATTTAATTATTATGTGAATTTTGGACAAATTAAATTACTCACTACACTAAACTTGACTATAACTAATCAAATCACTAATTCATACNTCAATTCATCAGTGTTGGCTCAATAAATTTAATTTAATTATTATGTGAATTTTGGACAAATTAAATTACTCACTACACTAAACTTGACTATAACTAATCAAATCACTAATTCATACCATTTATACTAGAAAATCAGTCGGTAGCAATAAGTCATAAAATTAAATATCAACATGAGCAAAGCAAAACTAAAAGTATTCATGAATTTTATCCTAAAGCTTGGTCACACGCAAGCAATCCAGTCTTGACAGATATGACTCATGACATCAGAAAACTAACCGGACATAAAGACCAACAAGATAGCATAAATATTGAACCACGAAGGAGTTAATCACAAAATCACATTCCCAATTCCCATTCATACTCAATTCGAATCAATTCTGCTGGAATTGTATGGAATGTTCATTCCATTCATGTTTCGCAGGTTGGTCAAATTGCAACAGTTGCAACTTTATTTGGACATTGAACATTAGCACATCACACCATTTGAGCGTTTTCCAGGAATCTCTTGTACATCATTTATAGTGGCTTATGGAATAAAAGCAAGAGTAAAAAAGAGTAACCACTTTTGCCTTTCTGTCAGTCGTGGTCGTGGTATCGAGAATTCTCTGATAAAGATACGTATCTACATCTAGTCTACTCTACACACTACATTCGTACATTCTACATTTCATTTACTTGTGGTAGCGTTGAGTTGAAGGAAGATTCAGAAAAGCATTGCATTGGTTGCCTTCCGTAGCATTTTGCAGACATCCATCCAGTCAGTACAGTTACAGTTACAGTATATTAGTAAGTATGTCTTCTGCTATCAGAGCAAAATGTGTTTTTTAGTCTGGCCGAGTTGCACTCTTTTTGATGAGCAATTGAGCATATGTATTTTAAAAGCTAAGGATATCATACCTAATATATACTCTTCGCAACATTCCATAATATTCATTACTTGCACAACGGTGAATAAAATTCATGTTTAAAATGCAGTTCATGCTTATTAAATAGCGAAGCGAAGCGTAGCCTATTTCTTGGTAATGGTCTGTGTGTCCGATCCTTCCGCCCTTCCGCCCTTCCGGCCTTCCGGCCGAGTTGGCTCTAACGGCCGAACCGTTTGAGTTTTTCAAATTCTGATTTCACCATCTGATAGCCAACTAAATTATCTCGGCCAAGTTCTGAGATGGGCCAAATCGGGTCAA
>JAHZNA010002476.1:0-12407 GCA_027743935.1 Sinodicranocentrus sp. ZH6
ACAGATACAGAAATATGACGCGCAACGCACGTGGTGGTAAAGGAACTCATCAGCGAGTAGCAAAAGATGCTACAACTTGGGATGAACTTAAACCACCAGCACCTCAAAGGATAAGGGGCTCAACAGATAACCAAAATGAAGATAAAACGTCAAGAAAACGACCCACAAAGGAAAGATTTAAAAAAGGGCAACACATTCGAAAAACTGCTCGTGACAATAACAAATCTAGCACAGATTCGGAATCTCCAGGAGCAAGGAAGTCAGACGACGTCTCAGGCAAATCGGAAAGTTATTCAAATGTGTCTAAAAAATCAAAAAATCCAAATATCCGAGGTTTTGGGCAATCGAAAGCAGTTAAAATCTTAGGACAGTTTTGGGTGCCATTAGATGACGGTAAAAGGTTGAAGAATTTGTTACATAAGTTAAAAGCTCAGGGTCTACCGAGGAAAGAAATTTTGGAAATTTTGAAAAATGAAAGAAGAAAAGCTGAGAAGTCTGCTAAACGCCAGAGGGATAAAACATGCTTCCAGTGTAGACAGTTTGGTCATGTTCTCAGTGATTGCCCAAATCTAAAAAAAGCAGTTGCTGGAGACGGAGTGGACGAAAGTGAGCTCGAAGGGGCATCTGAGCAAGGACAATTATGCTTTAAATGTGGATCGACTGAACACATGTCGAGGAATTGTAAAAAGAAGGTAAATCAGTGCAAATACGGATTTACGCAAATCATGCATATTTTTTGTGCATACTTTTTATGCGTGGCTGTAAAATCGAAATGAAATTCTATGGTTGTCTTTATTTTATTTATAGGGAGATACATTTGAATTCGCCAAGTGCTTCATTTGTTCTAGCGCTGGTCATATTGCGCGACAATGTCCACAAAATACTAAAGGAATCTATCCAAGTGGTGGATCATGCGGTGAATGTGGTGCTACGACACATTTGAAAAAGGACTGTCCAGATGTTATCGGAGCTGATCCTTCCATCCAAGATGATCCAGATGCAGTTACATTGCGTATTACTAATCCATTTTTAAGTACTGAATATGAACCCATACGAAGGGAAGAAAATGAAAATATTACGAACGTTCCACTTCCACCTGTTAATGATGAGCAAGAACCGATTGAACGAACTGCTCCAAAAAGTTCACTTGGGCTCAATTTTAACCAAGGGGGACAGAGAAAACTCGGTAACTCGATGGGCACTGACTTTGGAAGTACTAAAAGACAGGATTTATCAACACAAAGTGGGCGACCTCCTAAGCGAAAAATTGTTAAGTTTTAAAAAAAACTTCGGAATAATAAAGTTAGAAATAAAGACGCTCTTAACCGCTTAAAAATAAGAAATCGTACGTCATTTTAATTCATGAAAACATATGGCTTTTACATTTGACAAGACACTTCAATGACTTCGATTAGTAATAATACCTATATATTTCTCACATCCTACCAGTTTCATAGTTTATCCACATAAATAATCATAAAATTCAGTGGGCACAACCACAATCATGTTCGGGCACGAACATAAATTTTTTGACAATCTTCATGCACATGTTGTTATATTTACGTGGTTTACAGACTGAATCGATTCTAATGTTTTGAGATTTCAAGACATATCGTAAGTACGTTAATGGCATATATAACTTACGTCTGTGTCAATAAATTATAACCGGTAAACGATTATTTCTTCCCTACAAATGTACTTTTAAATAGGAAGGCGCTTTCACCGTTTACAGCCAATCGGTGTCAACGTTTTAAATAGTAATTTATAAATAGATCAGTTGAAATTCTGATAGGGAATTAAGATTGTAAAGTAATGCACAAGCCATTTAACAGCATACTTACATTATTTTGTTGGTATTCAAACAAAGTATAGAATGTCAATGCGACTTCTTCAGACCTAATACTACCTATATCAGTACCTAATACATTATGTTATCTGCCTCTGACAACATTAATGGTATTTGAAATATATCATACCTACTTCCAACTTAAGGCTTAATGGGTTATAGTAGACTTTTCATTATCAGTTTTAAAGCAACACAAACGAATAATTGTGAGCATTTCACAACGTATTTTAACTTAATGTCCGTTATAGTTGATAATCATATTTACTTAAGAGACAATTATTCAGTGTGTGTGCTTAATTAATTCTGACAATTTTTTAATGTTGATTTTGACTCCCGTTTTATGAAAATAGAATGCCGTATCTATTGGTTCTTGATCTAAATTACTCGATTCAGGTTTGCATTCACTGAATTAGCGTGAAACTATTGATTTTTTTTAATTCATGAAAATCTATCTGAACAAGCTTTGTGTAAAACTAATCAATGACTAACCCATGAACAGATCATGTCTCAATCTTATTTAAACGCATTTCTTTACATTAAAGTGTATTAGCTAGAAATATGATTTTCGAAAGTCTTGCAGCATACATTATAAAAAAGTTTTGCATAACTATTAAGCAGAATAACAACAACAACAGACAAACATCCCTACTAGCATCATAAATTTGACGCAGATATGATTTTTTTGACTACGTAATCAAGTCTATATGGTACCATTTGACGCTTAAAAATTAACTACCAATATAATTATAAGGGACAGATTGTGTGAATATAGATATCCACACAATTGAGGTACTGCTCATTCTATCACTAGAACTGTACTTTGTATACTGTTTTCCATTGGAACTACATATTTTAATGGTCTAATATTTTGTTTCAGTATTTGACATAGCCAGTTTAGTTTCTCAATTATAACTTTGAAGTCATCATTTGCTAGGATAAACTAATTCCAACAAAAAATCTGCTGCCTCCGTTTCTGTTCCATGATATTTGAGCTCTAGGAAGTAGGTTTTCCTCCACCTCGTAATAATGAACTAGACTGGGATCGGAGGAGAGCCTTGTAAGCAATATAGAACGCGGTAGAAACAAGCGCCACCCCCACTCCGGTTTTAATCCATGTTGTATTGCTCTCTGGTAACATTCCAAGTTTACGAAGGTGACTGGAAATAAATAAAATAAATCAATGAATAAATCTATCAGAACAATAATTATTATTATTATGTTTGCCAGCATCGGCAGATAAACTTGATTTTTGTAGAAAATACTAAAGATTTTTCAGTCACTAGACAAGCAAAACCACACAGTACAACTTTATGACATGCGGAAAATGGAAACGATACACAATTAACAAACAACTTCGATTCATGTCAGACAACTTAAAGGTACCAACCTGCTTCTATAAAATATCATCCAGGCCGCTTGGAAGCGACTGTTTAAAGAAAAATTAATAAAAAATATTAGGAAGATTCACCAGGATACTTTACAATTATATATGTCCTGACGTTGGTATATACGTTGCATTATTAACTCAAACTTTCAACAGTAACCCGAATATTGATATATATATATCATGCAATTTACATCATTCAGTTCCAACTAAAAATTAAACTCACGGAAAAGCAGCCATCGTGGAAAGTTTGATGTAAATCTCCTTGTTAACTTTATCAACGCAAGAAAAACTATGTGGAGGTGGCAGTTTGTACTTGGCACAAAACGCACTAGGCTGCAGAATATAATCTTGCATTACTTCACCTAAGTCAGATTTGTTCCCCACAACGAGTACTGGAATCTTCAACGGGGCATAATAATTCTGTTGGCAACGAATAAACATGAATGTCTTAGTTATAATGAATAAATACTACGAAAATACACGAATTCACTAATACTAACAGAATAACTGACATACCAAATAAGTTCGAGCAACAAATTCAAATGACTTTGAATCAGAAGCATCATACACCAGACATGCGACATCGCACAAGATTTCTGAAGGAGGTAGAAAATCTACAACTCTGTTCAGATCAATATCTTGCATCACCAAGTACTTTTCCTGTCCGTACACTTGGATCATGTTAACAACAAACTTGGGCATGTCTTCTCCCTCCAAGCCCAACTTTTTCGTGCCTTCCAAAGTTCTAGTTATTAGACCTTGACACAGGGTAGTTTTTCCACTGTTCTTAGCTCCAATAACATGACATCTGTACACGTTTCTGGTCGACTGTTTCTTAGCTAAATCTAATCTCTTCTCTCTAGTGACTGTAACATAGTAAAATTACATCATCAATTGTACTACTAAATAGCATAGAAAATAATAGCAGGCACTAATCATTGACGAAACAAGAAAATTATTAACCATTAATCGCTTCCAGTTGGTTCCTGTCTTCGTTAATGGGATACCCTAAATAAGCCATGTACTCCATTGTTCTGTTGACATCCAGCAAAGTAGTGAGAACCCACTGGCAAATGAACCCTGAATAAGTTAGCCACCCCTTTTCATTCGTTTGCACACCCAGAAACATTTGTTTCACCCAAGGAATCGTTGGGCAAATAGAGAACATGTTAGCTAGCTCTTCTGGGCTCAGACAACGATCACGATCTTTGTCATACCTTACAAAGACGGATGTGAAAAAGTCAAAGCCGAGTTGATTTAACTCAGTTGTACAGCCAGGTGGTACCGCAATTCTGCAATTAAATTACTAACTTAATTTAGGGGTTCTACTAACAGGTACTTTAACCAAGAATTAATAAAAAAAATAGGAATACTCACAATGGACAAAGATAATCATTGCAAATACTCAATTCGTCGTTGTAACCATACTTCCTAAGTGCCGTCCAGGTCGTTTCATGCTTTCCACGCTGAATAAATAGCGTATGCAATACCATAAACCCTGTATATACGAAAACCAGAAAATATAAAATTTCAAAATTGTTCAGGATTTTGATCTTTCACCGATTAAATTATTCCATATAAGTTTTAACGAAGACTTCAGTTTTAATAGTTCGATTAACACCTGGTAAAGTGATTCCATTATTGATGACGCCATCTTGACAATTTCTCTGAATAATAGTTTTTACAGAATCGAGGGCTTGGGGCTGAAGTGGTGCATCATAACAAGTTTTTTGAAATGCGTACATTTCCATATCATCAAGACTTCCATCGTTGTTCATATCACATATTCTAAACACCCTCTCTAAGGCCTTCTTACATTTTTCCGTGAGCTGAAAGCAATGGCAATTCGAAAATACGACGAGTCGGAAAATATGAAAATAATTATATTTTTAATTGCAATTGCTCGTCCGAACATTTGAACTAACCTCTTTTTTGTCTGAATCATACAACGGTGCAGTTGGATGAAGAACAGCCTTTTGAGCGTAGAAAAACAATTCTGAAATGTTTCGAAGCGTCTTTGCAGAACATTCTATACAAGTCTCAATTTCTGCAAATTCACTCATCAATGGTACGACCAACTATTCAAAAAAATATCATAGGAGTTAAATATTTCATGAAATAAAAAGAAATTAGTAAATAAGATATTATCCAAAACAAGTAGTAAGAAGCATGGCTTACAAAAAAGTTTTCAGTCAATAAAAGTTGGTTTAAACAACAAAAGAAATGACATTCACAGACCGTTGTAGATGAATCTAAATCATAAATACCTGAGTAATCTACAATGTGGGTTGGGACCAGTTCGGGCGTAACATCAGCCGGAATGGTAATTTCTTCGGAACGAGGAGGCACAATATCGGCGAATTCTTCTGAAACCAGAGATAAAATAACTGATGTTTTTCCCACGCCCCTTTCTCCGACCAGAAGAATTCGCACATCCCTGCGGACTTGAGTGCGAAGGTACATATTGTCAACGTCCTGTCCTCCTCCTGTGCGAAAACGGTCCGGAGTCCCTGGATAGTCGATGCGCGTATCAGCAGTAACTGCTGTCCCTTGTTGTTGACGATGTCGAGGTCTTTGATTTTGATTTTGAGGTTGTTGCTGCTGCTGCTGTTGCTGTTCACCTTGTTGCTGGTTAAAAGCAGCGTCACCGCCGAGAGTTGGGATCAACATTCAAGCAATTCGCAAGCCGTTTCTACAGATCTACTGGAGGAAGAGAAAGTCTGCTTGACTTTCTAAAGTAGATAACTGGTTCCCCGGTGTAAAACGTGTACTCCGTTAGTAGCTTCTTCTCAAAGATCAAGGAGAGTAATCAGTGACGAAAGTAGCTACACCATTTTTAAAGACAGTATACAGTTTAATCAATATATATTTTATGTGCTTTGTGTTTGTGACGATATTTATTATGCTCGTCCATTGTACAAGAGCGAAATCAAAATATTTTTCTCTTGATCCCCTAAATGTTAAGGAATAGCATAGCACAGAGATAATCACCCGGTGTAAAACGTGTACTCCGTTAGTAGCTTCTTCTCAAAGATCAAGGAGAGTAATCAGTGACGAAAGTAGCTACACCATTTTTAAAGACAGTAGACAGTTTAATTAATATATATTTTATGTGCTTTGTGTTTGTGGCGATATTTATTATGCTCATCCATTGTACAAGAGCGAAATCAAAATATTTTTCTCTTGATCCCCTAAATGTTAAGGAATAGCATAGCACAGAGATAATCTCATCTTCAGTTTAAAGCTAACGAATTCTGTAATTTTACAAACGTCTCCTTGTCAATTTGACATGACTGCAGCTAATTGCTAAGCAAAAACCTTGCGGATTAGCGGATTCAACCTGATAAATATTTTTAGCATTTCCGATAAACCTGTAAATTAAATGTGGTGGTTAAATAAGAAGCCTACTTTCCGAAGGCTGATAATTTTGCATTAGTTGTGGATTGTGGATGATGGACAAGGATTTATGAAATGAAATTTAAGTATATTGTTAGTGATTAAACGAGTATTCTTTTATACATGTTTCGGAATCGGCTCTCTATCTACTACACTATGCACTGTTGTGCAAATTACAATTCACAACTTTCACTTGACTTGATATGACAGCTAACTTATGCTGTCTCTTTTCGTTTACTAACATCATGCGTTTTGACTTACAACTTAATAACTCTTGCACATGATTAAATACACGTAAATGCGCAAATGTGGGTCAAAGCTATATAGCTGATAGCCAATAGCTCTATAATGGTTATTCGACCTGAATTACTGAAACTTGGTTGTAAATACTGTGCCGCTTTAACCACAAACATCCTAACAAAACTAAAATTAAGAAAGTTCTTACAAAGACATTGACGTAAATTACATTTTAAATGAAATAAAAATTTAAAAATATACATAGGTAGATAGCGTAGTGTATATATTTAATAAACCAAACTGGCTGTTTTATTCTTACCTTTTGGTTCAGAAGTCAAAATTTGATTTAATGTTAAATGTTAAATTTTTAACTGCAAAATGAGTCATCAGCTGAGAACACCTCCAACCTCATTTTCCATTCCAAGTCCATCACATACTCCAAAACCCATTTAACAATTGCCGACACGTTATAAACTTAAACACTTTCAAAAAACAAATCTTTCACCTTCAACCTTCACAAAAACCAAACCTCAACTCACTGAGACTCTAGGCAATCGCATGCATGTTCATAGATTGAACCGAGCAAATAATTATGTCGAAGGTTAAGGGATTCCAAATTGGGGTTTCCAATTTTTTGTTCACATTCGCAAACTTCTAAATTGTTTACATTAGAATACACATGCACATCCAGCATCTCTTTTTTGCACTTGCATTGCAACTTCCTGATCAATGCAATCTCAACGAAACACTTATCATTATCATCATTCTTGATCGTAGAATCATCCCTGTTTTTTTATCAATTTTGATTCTCCGGGTGGATAATCCTTTACTACAGAATGATGTAAATAGAAATTATTATGCAAGCAAATCTGCTCGCTGGCAATGAATAAAACCCTGTCCTCGCCCGTTCTCTCCAATGTTATGTATTCCATTCACATTTTGGAATGGAATCTGAAATCTGAATAAGTATTCAAACTAAAAGCAACAAACATTTAAAGATAGATATGCCTTTTTCTACACTTAAGCTGAGGTTTAGGATGTGCAAGTTGTACTAGCAGATGTATAAAGTATATCCATCCGTTTCCGTAATCTGAATCTGGATGCACCCTTTCTGTCTGTTAGTTACATTTGTGCCTATCTTGCCTTTTCTGCGTCATGTGAATCGTTGTCAATAAAAATGTTCTACTCTACTTACAAAAGGTATTCATACAAATCCACTATGTATATGAATTCGGAGAGATCATGATCATATGGTCTAGTACAATTGAGCATGTCGTGTGCCAGCGGTTTTACGTTAAATGCATACAAATGAAAGTTGTAATGAAACAAATGCTTGAAGAAAAGAATTTTAATTAGTAATCATACTATTAATCGTATTCGTTTTAGTAATCACAAATACAAGAAAAGTGCATTTTAGTATTGGTCAAAAGATTGTTTAGTACATATCGGACGGAGCTCTAGTTATAGCTATGCTATGAGTTATAGTACGAATGAATACGATGAAACAAACTTTTAGTACTCGTAAATGCTTTTTATTTTAGGTATCCCCAGCGCCTTACCAATATGTGTCCAATCCAAGTCCGCCGATGCAATCTCATTCATATTCACTTCATGCACTCAATGGTGAATGTGGTCTCACAAAGTATTGAGTGGATGCGAATTGTGGAATATGCATTGAGTTCGTTGTTCTGAACCAAGTTTGGTCGAAGTAAAGACGGGCAGAAACGCTGTCGTCTTTGCCAGATGGCATGGTTTACTTTGTTCGATCATTTGTAGCTAAAACTAACCGTTGTGTTATTTTTTAGTTTATAATTATAACCTAAAGGAAAGTTTTGTTTCATTTTTTAACAAATGGGCTCCCGCTGCAAAGCATTTCTAATCTAATTTTTAATACTTTTTTTACTAAAAAAGATGTGTGGGTGAAATGAGCTGAGATCATCTAACACCACACATGATCAGCAGAATGATCTGCATGCAAGGATTTTTAATTATAAATTATAGTCTGATGAGAATTAAAATTATTTACTTTTTCATTGTCATCTAGAATTGAGAATTTTTGTGCACTAGGTCCGGATTTAATTTGGGAGGACTGTGCAGTTTTGTATAGTGTTTCTAAATTGATTCTCTACCTCGGTTTACCCGATTTTGTGTTTCCCCGTTAAAGAAAATTGCCGATACATGAAATGTAACTTGAAATGAAATGACATGAAAAGTACCTAGATTTGATAAACATTTATTTTGCATACTTCAATCTGCTAGAATTATATCATTTACAAAAATGTTCGAAATTGCATAGCATCAAAGGGCTTCAAGTAGGTACTATTAGTCCGTCAGAATCAGCTTTTGACATTGCAGTGATTACAGGCGGATATGTTGCCATTTGATCTTTTCTACGTCGTATGTGAAGATTTGAAGATGTCGTAGTTATATCATAATTACAATGCATTTTTTTCAAGTGTTTTTTTGCCTTCGAACCATAAAAATCTTTTATAAGAGCTTAAAATCTTATCTGTATCTTAGATTATTATTAGCATTCATTATTATGGTCATACATGTTGGATGTAAGCACTTAGTATATAAATGAGGAAACTATCAAGATCGCGTATATGGTATGGTCCTTGTGAAATGGAAATTACTAATTCATATTAAATGTACTTAAATGATTCAAAATCAATTTAGACTTTATGACTATCATCATTATTCATTATCAACAAAAACACTGAAAGAGTATAGGGGACAGTGGAGTCAAAACAAACAATATGATTTTACTGCGAATGAATAAAAATGCCCCCATAGCACTATCAAAGACAGAAATTTGCATTCACCGGATTGTATTGGAATCTTGTCGGTCATTAATATCGGTGTGTGTAGGTGTTGGCAATAGGGAATTTGTCCTAGATTCAGAATACATCGCTGAATATTTGACATTTTATCTATTATGAGTTTATGAGTCAAAAATATTTGCATACATTCATGAGATGACACATCTCGAATCTGCATTCAGTATTGTATTACATGAAAGTTTTTTTTCTTTGCAGTGCAGTGTGTAGTACTGAAAATTATATCTAGTAGATTTAAGACATAAAGTAAGCAAACACAACCTGCTCTAATGTGCGCATTGAATGTGACAAGCAAGGTTAATCTGCATTCTGCGCCACACGACGATGCGAATTGCGATATCAGAAAAAATCTCCTATACCTATTATTTTGCTAACAAAATACCAGTATAAAGTGAAGATATAAACCCGCGGTTCTAAATTCGCATACTTTTTTATATAAAATAACATACCTGGTTCCACCATGCTATGTATAAAACTTTATTAAAGTGTGATGTGACAGTGAAAAAAGCGTGAAGTTAGTGTAATAATAATTTAATATTATAGTCATATAACATGATGAGACCATCGGAAGACCTTCCAGTGTGGTGTCAGTGATGTTGATGATTCAATGAAATATTTGCTTCGACAGTCAGTCATGTCAGTGTGAAGTGAAGTAAACCTTTTTTTACATTTTCGTGAGCACGACATTGTATTATTTAATAAGTAAATGAGAATACAGTGTGCATCAGCACTTTGACAAAGAAGAAAATAACAACTCGCAAAACAATAATTAGGAAACGGAATGTTTGTGCTTTCAATTTCTTACCTACAACTACTAAGTTTTCCTCGATGATTACAATTTTTAAATAATAGGCACTAGGCACTATAGGCACCGTAGCGTAAAAGTGTAAAACATCTTTCCTTTATTCATCACATCATTATCGACATGAACCATGCACATGCTATTACGGACTCGATGCACACAGACTTGACAGACTCTCCACTAGTCTCCACGCGAGTAAGAGTTGAACATCCTTCCTGTGTGCACATGCATGTAGATATAATCATGTCTATTACTGGTAATCATCATGATATTCCAAAGCTTTTTGCTATTCATCACATTCTCCGCATGTCACATTGTAGCAAAATTGTTTATGCGTTTTACTTCGGTCAGTTTTGCTCTATGTGAGTTTTAATTTAAAGCCCGTTCCTAGCTTCCTACTAATGGGTGATAATATCGCTTCATTGAATAGGAGGTCGTATGAGCGTTGTTACGCATCTTTGCAATTTTCGATTTCGATTTTAGAGGTATCCCTTTTATCAATTTTTACTGACTATAAAATAATTATTTCAGATACAGACATAGAATAAATTTAGCCCAACACAGTTTATTGACGGGCTCACAAAAGAGTACAAACTGCGGAAACGGAATAAAACTGCGAAATGAGACTAATCCTTAATCCGTTGACCCTTACTTTGCCATTTCCGCTTTACTTTTCCTCTGCATGCATCAAAAACAGTTTTTTTTGTAGATTTCCTTGCTTTCCGTCTGTCTCCACATTTCAATTCAACTTTTACAAAGACGATCTATGCTAAATATTGTACCGTACCTACCCTGTATTTATGGGATAGGCAGGAGAGGGCTTATAAAAGAAGTACATTTGCTCTGCTCAGTCCGTTGCTTTTACTCAAATTTTCATCTTCANACATTTCAATTCAACTTTTACAAAGACGATCTATGCTAAATATTGTACCGTACCTACCCTGTATTTATGGGATAGGCAGGAGAGGGCTTATAAAAGAAGTACATTTGCTCTGCTCAGTCCGTTGCTTTTACTCAAATTTTCATCTTCATTCTTTATCCATCTGTTTGGTGTTCTATACTGTTCATGGCTATGACTATTATGAGATGACTGTTTGTTGTGTACAAGAAATATGCTTAAGAAACATGTATATGGGGAAGCTGTATAAGGATGAGATAAACCTTAAACTTCATGAATACACTAACGGTATGGATTTCTTGCCAGGCTTACAAGAAATTTCATCCGATCCTTATGTCTGTCTCACGATCAGTAAAATAAATTTAATGTAAACAAATTGTATTAGGTAAGGTATTGTGATTGATGCTCGTGTCTGCATACGTACGTTATCTAGTAATTAGTTAAGTTAAAGCATTTGGAGCTCATTGTTTTTAAGTGAAGACAAATAACAGAAAGCATGGTATTTTGAAATTACAAAACGCATGGATATGTAAATACTTATTAATGAATGTTGTTGTTACTCACATCGATATCAGATATATACACACCTGCAAACATTTGGGTCGCGAATCGCGAAGTCACAAGAGACTACAGACTCATTGCAAATTGCCATACAACTATGCATTGTGCTTTAAACAACAGCGTCACGTTGAATGAGTAGGGCTACTAACTGCATTACTTTTGTGTGGTTGATGTGATGTGAATGTGACAAAGTATAAAGCAGATAAGTCTTCTTTACCTACTGAGCACACACAGACAACGTAAAAATAAGAACAAGAGAAAGAGAACTATGCATGATAAATGTATGTACATAAACATATGGTTGCACGATCAGTGTGTGATGCGATGTGCTGAGCTGTTCCTGTGCTTATAGGTTTGGGTTTTTGTTGTGTGCATAGAATCCGAGGTAAAGTAATAAACATAGACAGAGTAAAAGAAGATGCCGTTTTTTATTGAAGAAG